>RXID01014473.1:0-165057 GCA_005019695.1 Trichopus zeylanicus subsp. travancoricus | reverse complement strand
CTACTAATATAATACAACTAATACTACTACTATAACTATTACTATACTGCTATCTCTAACACTACTACTATATAACTACTACAAAACTACTAGTTTTGCCATTATACTATAACTACAATAATAACTATTGCTACTATTATAATATATTACTCCTGTTGCTGCTATTATATTACCACTATTAATAATATATTACTATTACTATTATATACTATTACAACCACTACTACTACTATAGTTTTGCCACTACTAAACTACTACAACAACAACAACTCTAATACTATTGTTACTACACTAGTAACGTTACTATACTACTAATATTACTACTAAACTGCTACCATTATTATTACTATTATATTATTGATACTACTATACAACAACTGCTACAGTATTATAACTAGTACTACTACTACACTACTTCTGCTACTATTACTACTACGACTACTATAATGATAATACAATACTCTACTACTATTACTACTAGTATGACACTAATACTATACTACTACTATACTACTATTACACTACAACTACAATACTATTCCTACTACTACTACCATAGTTATACTACTACTAAACCACTAATACTATTATACTATTACTATTACTACTACTATCACTACTATACTACTATTACTACTACACAACAACTATTACTACTATTATACTATTACTACTACTATTATACTACTATACTTCTATTACGGCTAGTACTACTTCAATTACTACTATAGTACATTGCTCCTACTATTACGATTGTATTATTGCTACTACTATACGACCACTACATCCACTAATAATAGTAGTGTGTTACTATACTACTACTACTATTACCATTCCTTTAGTAGCCAGTATGACTACTACTACACTAGTACTTCACTACCATTACATTGCTACTATACCACTATTATACTATGCTACTGCTATACTAGTATATCACTACTATAATACTATTACTATTACTACTATACTACTACTATTATTACTAGTAGTACTAATTTTATTGCTACTACTACAACTATTACTACATTACTGCTATACTATTACTATTAGTATACTACTACTATTATTATTATACTACTCTTACTACTATTATACTACTGCTGTACTATTGTAGAGCAAAAATCAACCATTTGGGTCAGCAAGGGACTCCAAGGAGCAATATCAAAACAACAAATAAAATTTTAGTGTGTTTTGTAATATAGTCGGGCATTTTGGGAACATGACATTCAATAGGAAAAAGCCTCTTTTGTTAATTACTCTGACAATCATTAGCAATATCCTAATGTAAGCTACCTAGCTAATGAAAATAGCGAGACAAAGAAAAAAAGCATGATTGATTAATTTGAGGAAAAAAATATGTACCTTAAGCAAAGAGAATACCCTCACTTTTCCATTTAAGAAATTTAAATTAAAAATCATAAAGATTATAAAATAAGAGAGGAAGAGAGAAGTGCTTGATACTCACCTTTGCCCCGCTTCTATGCACTTGAAATATGACTAGATGGACCTTAGTTTGATCCTTGGTGGATGTCGATAATTTTACTTGATTTTAGTGTGTGGTTGACTATCTTGGTTTGTACCAGTCGACCCTTTTAAGATTTGAAATTTGCTAACTACATTATGCTTCTTGTCAGCTGGCTTATTTCGATATTTGATTTGATAATCGATGACCATTTTGGCATATTGTCGATTAAGTTTGAAGCATTGTTAATAGCTTTTGACTGTATATTGTCCTAGCTTCAAAGTGTGGCTAATAGCTCTAAGTGTATTATCAATTGACTTCTATCAAACACAATATATGGCTGATTGACTAAGCATGTTTAAGCTTGCCTTTCGTATGATTTGGTTTGAAATGGACTATGGCATTGGCTGATGCTAACCATTTCTATTTGATAATCAATAGCTTTGATTATATTTGAAGTGTCACCAATGGGCTTGTCTTATGTTGGATGAGATTGAAATGTGCCAGATGACTTTATGAATGATGCTAGTTGACTTCTTTTGAACAATGCATATTGTTAACTAACTAAGTGACTTTAAGTCTACCTTTAGTTCAATTTAAAATGGTTAGCAACTTTGGCTTATGCTGACCATTTCTAATTTGATAATCGACGGCCTCTTTGGTATGCTATTGATTATGTTTGAAGCATTGCAAATGGCTTTTGAGTGTGTGTTGGCTTAGCTTCAAAGTATGATAAAAAATTTTAAGCGTGTTATCATTTGACCACATTCAAACATGGCATAAGACTAACTAACTAAATGAGTTCAAGCCTGCCTTAGGTTTGATTTGATTTGAAAAAATGATTGATGGCCTTGGCTTTTGGTAATGATCTATAATTAGAGAATTGATAGCCTGACTAGTGTGTTGTCAATTAAGTTTAAGGTGTTGCCGTTGAGCATGCTATAGACAAACCCTAATTAATCTTCAATCCAACCTTGATTAGGTTCTTGATAAAGGATCTTGGTTTAATATGTTAATATAATTTGATTTGGCCTAAGTTGGACCCTTCCTAGGTTTGATTCAAACCATAATGAACTTGGATTCAAGTTCAAGATGATTTGGTTCAACTTGGTTCTGGTTTAGGTTTGACCTAATTTTGATTTGGATTTGACTTAGTTTAAATTTAGGTGTAACTTGGTTCTAGTTTAGGTGTAACCTGGTGTGGAGCCAAAATTGTTAACCTAGGTTGGCAAAGACCCTATGAAGCAATCTCAAAGTAATGAATAAAAATTGTATGTTGGTTTGAGTGTGTAATCAAGTGTTCTGGGAATATAACTTTCTAATAGACACAAACTCTCATTGTTAATTATCCTAATAATTGTCAAGAACCTCCTAAAGTAAGGAATCTAGCTAGTAGAAAGAGAGCTACAAAAGAAGAAAACATGATTGATTGATTTGAAGAAAGGTATACATGGTTTATGTAGGGCATATCCTCACATTACAATTTAAGGAATTTAAATTTACAATCATGAGTGACATGAAATAAGTAAGGGATTGCGAAAAGCTTAATGCTCACCACTGCCCCTCTCCCATGTTCTAGTCTATGTTGAACTTGACTCAGACGGATGCTTGATTTGATATTTGGTGGATGTTAATGACTTGGCTTGATTTCAATGTGTGGCTAATTGTCTTGGCTTATATTAGTTGACCCCAATAAGGTTAGTAGTTTTACTAATGACTTTTGATTTGTTGTCAATTAACTTTTATTATTATTTTTTTTGAGAAAATGATTAATGGGCTTAACTTATGCTAATTATTTTTATTTGATAATCAATAGACTCTTGGTGTGTTGTCAATTAGGTTTAAAGCATCACCAATGGCTTTTGGAGTTGGTTTAACTTTGAAGCATGGCTGATGACCTTAAGCATATTATCCATTGACTATGTATATAATTGATTGCCTCATTGGCATGTTGTTGACTAAGTTTGAGACATCACCAACAACCTTTAGGGTTGTCATAGCCAAGTGTCACAAATGACTTTTGGGGTTGATTTAGTTTTGAAGTGTCTTCGATGACTTTAAGCATGTTGTTAGTTGATTTTTTTTCTGATAATCGATAGCTTCATTGGCTTGTTGTTAGTTATGTTTGAGGCATCATCAATGGCTTTGGGGATTAGTTTAGCTTTGAAGTATGGCTGATGACTTTTAGTTTATTGTCAGTTAACTTCGTCTGACAATTAATGGCCTCATTGGTGTGTTTTCGGCTAAGTTTGAGACATTGCTACTAGCTTCTAAACTTGGCTTACCCAAGTGTCACCAATAGATCTTAGGGTTGGTTTAGCTTTGACAGCTTTAGGCTTGTTGTTGGTTGACTTAATTTGATAATTTATGTCCTCTTTGGCATGTTATCATTAAGTTTGAGTCTTCACTAATGACTTTTGGGGTTGGCTTAGCCAAGTGTCACTAATGGATTTTGGGGGCATGTTGCCGATTGTGTTTTGAGGCATCACCAATGGCTTGTCGAGTTTGCATAGCCAAGCATCTTCAATAGAACTTTTGGGGTTGGTCTAGCTTTGAAGTGTGGTTTAACTTAATTTAGAGTTCTATTCGAACTTGTTGTGGTTTAGATCAAATAATAGTTCTATGCAAACTTATTGTCAGTTCGAATATGGTCGACTCAATTTTGAGTTCTATTTGAACTTATTATGATTTAGTTCAATTATGGTTTGACTTAATTTAGAGTTCTCTTCGAATTTGCTATCATTTAGTTCAATGTGGTTTAACTCAAATTAGAGTTCTATTCAAACTTCTAGTGGTGGTGGTTTGACTTAGCTCAGAATTTTATTCAAACTTATTATGGTTTAATTCAAATGTCATTCAACACAATTTAGAGTTCTATTTAAACATATCATAGTTTAGTTCAAATGTGATATTACACAATTTATAGTTCCAATCGAACTTGTTGTGATTAAGTTTGAATGTTATTTGCCTCTATTTAGTGTTCTACTCAAATTTGTTGTTGTTTAGTTTGAATATGGTTTGACTTGATCTAGTGTTCTATTCAAACTTGTTGTAATTTAGTTCAAATTCTATTTGATTCAATCATATTTCAATTCAAATTTATTATGGTTTGAGTCAATTAGTGTTCAATTTAGATTTATTTTGATTTAGTTTGAATGTTGTTTGACACAATTGCGGTTCAATTCTAGCATGTTTGGATTCTAGATTAACTCGATTCCTACTCGAATTGACCAATGTTTGGACCAATCACTTGACCCAATTATGGTTGAATCTGAACCTTGGTCATCATTTTGTTTACTAAAATGGATGACCAATTGGGTACTAGTCGACTAACCAAAATGGGGGTCATTTTATATTTAATCAAACCGAAAGACCGGTTCAGGTATTGGTCATCTGACAAAGGGGATTCTTTTCCTTGTTTATTAAAATTGAGTGATTGGTTGGAGTACTAGTCACCCAACAGAGAACCTGCAGTTTCTTAGTTTATCAAAACTGATCGATTGGCTCTATGTATCGATCAACTAGGAGAGTTATGCTTGTTATGGTTGAGTATGACCGATCGATCAACCAGTAGAGAGCTTTTCTACTCATTTCAACTAGTTTCAGTCCATTTGCTTTCATCCATTCAAGTTCATTTGGTGCTTTGTTTGAGTCACTTTGTTTTGATTTATTTGTTTTAGTCAAACTAACTTGAGTTCAATATCGTTGAGCCATTTAAATAATTTATCTTTAACAATTTTATTTTTATTTGAGAGACCTTAGTCTATCATAATGATTTTAGGTGATCCTGTATGCTAACCTTAAGTTGCATTAGCTTTCAAGCTACTCACAACTTGGCCATTAGTTGATTTAGACTTTCAAATAAGTCTGTAGGCCTGCATGTTAACTCTAAACCAATTGGACTTTCAAGGGAGCCTCATAGTCTAGCCTTTTATTTGAATACACTTTTAGGTTAGCTCACAGTCTAACTTTTAGTCTGAATTAGCCACTGTTATATAATAATAATTATTACTACTACTATTATTACGACTAATATAATACTACTATTATACTACTAGTACTACTTTGATACTACTATACCATTCTTATATGATATGACTATTATACAATTTACTACTAATATATTGCTACTTCTATTATTACTTTTAATACCATACCATACCACTACAATATTACTATATTATACTACACACTATCCTTTTATATACAATAACTATATTAATACTACTTCTACTATACTGCTAGTATACTATACCACTATCTCAACTATTAGTGATACAATACTGATAGTACTACTATATAACTACTTACTAAAAGTACTACTGTTATATTACTACTATACTATAACTACTACTAGTACTAGTATAATATAACTATTGTTAGCACTACTACACTATATCACTACCAAACTAAAATACTATATCGTTATACTATACAACTATATTACTATTATACTATTATTGCCACTATAATATTATACTATGCTACTGTACTACCACTACTACTATACTTCTATCATAGTATTATCGTCACTACTTTACTACTACTATAGTATACAACTATACTACTATTAACAGTACACTTCTACTACTACACTACCACTATACTACTAATACTACTATTATATTATAACTATACTACTAGTATAATTCTTTTTCTGGCAACTGGGATTTACCATTAAAGCCTTGCTTTAAGTAAGGTTCGAACCAACGACCTCTCACATAGAAAAGATTAATACAACCACCAAGCCAATGCTTGAGGTATATTGTTTGTACAATTATACTACTATACTACTACCGTTATACTATTTCTACTATTATATTATTACACTACTAGTAGTAGTCTACTACCACAATTATTATTATGAATACCACTATTACTAACATACATCTATTATTACTAATATACAAGTACTACTACTATATGACTTCTACTAATTAGTACTAATATTACTAATTACAACTATAGTATTTCCACCATTACTAGTAGTACTATTATGTCACTATATTGCAACTGTACAACAACAACTATAGTATTACTGCTACATCACTAATACTACCATAATTATAATTCGACTACTAATAATACTGTTATATTAAACTGCTACTTTACTGTGATGCCCCCGACCCAGTACGATATTGTTCCTGGGCGTCTGCGGTCCACAGCCCACTCGACCCCAGGATTTTATTTTTTCCAGTTGCCCGGGAAAAGGCCTCGTTGTTGGGTCTATGGCAGTCATCATATTTAGCCCAGTCTCAACTCCAACACTTTGTCGATGTGGGACTAAAGACAACTGCTACCAGTTACAGGCCCATTGGCTACCTACTGGCCCACTGGCCCACCGGGCCTTACAATCTCCCCCTCTCAAGAGTTCAGCGTCCTCGCTGAACTAGCCCTCATCAATCAAGAGGTGCGGAGTGGCTCTGATACCACTATGTGACGCCCCCGACCCAGTACAATATTGTTCCTGGGCGTCTGCGGTCCACAGCCCACTCGACCCCAGGATTTTATTTTTTCCAGTTGCCCGGCAAAAGGCCTCATTGTTGGGTCTATGGCAGTCATCATATTTAGCCCAGTCTCAACTCCAACACTTTGTCGATGTGGGACTAAAGACAACTGCTACCAGTTACAGGCCCATTGCCTACCTACTGGCCCACTGGCCCCACCGGGCCTTACATTTACTACTACAACTATATTGCTATACGACTCTTATTTCTATTTTACTACTACCACTATTACTTTTATTATAATACTACTATACCACTACAAATGTGCTACCACTATACTAGTATAAGTACTATTATTGCATCTACTACTGTACTTCTATCATACAATGACAATACTACTATATTATTAATATATTATAATTACTTTATATTAGTACTATTATTACTGGTACTGTGTTAGTACTACTACTGAACTATATTACTACTGCTTTTACTACTATTACTATCATAATAATATACTACTACTATACTATTACTACTACTAATTTTTGTACAACTATAATATTATACTACTATTACATTACTATATTGCTATTGTACTATTACGATAACTACAACTTACTACTATTATAGTATTATACTACTATTACTGTACTACAATTAGTGCTACAATAATAATAATGACTACTACTACCATATTACTACTAATGGAATACTATTACTACAATTACTATTACTAATACTACGAATACGATACTACTACTACTAATATACTACTGCACTATACTACTGTACTATACTATGACACTACTAAGCAACTACTATTACTATACTGCTATAATATTAATATATTACTACTAGTATTACTATTATACTATAGAACTATTGTATTACTGTTGCTATACTACTACTACACCGCTACTATTATACTAACGTTATACTACTAGTACTATACTAATACTACCACTACCACTACTATTCTATAATACTCGTGCTATAGTACTATCAATATACTATTATAATACTATTATACTACTACTAGTACTATTATTATACTATAATTATACTACTCATATACTACTACTATTATACTAATATTACAATTATTGCTGCTATTCTACAATAACTACACTACTATTGTTCCTTAATTACTACTAAAACTACGATTACTATATTAATGCTACTACTAGTACTGTTATACAACTATTATACTACCACAATAGTACTACTATAATACTAGTATACTACCACTATTATTACTGCTATTACTACTATTATAATATACTTCTATTATTGTACTACTACTGTTGATATACCAGTATTACCATACTACTATAGTATGTTACTATATTAGTATTATACTACTACTATACTACTACACCATTATACTACACTATATAAGCATACTTTTACTACTACTATAATGATACTACACTAATACTACTACTATACTACAACTACTACCATACTGCTACTATACTGCTACTATTACTCTATGACTACTACAACTAATATTACTATACTACTATACTACCACTGCTATCAATATATTGCTATCTCTACTACTAGTACTAGTACCATAGTGGACTACTGCTATATTATACTACTGCACTATTAGTATAATTATGCTACTATATAACGACGACTATACTAGTACTATACTGCTATTACTATATTACAATCATACTATATTACTACAACTACTACGGTTATACTACTAGTATAATTAGCACTGCTATTATACTATACTACTATTATATTGCTATACTATAATGCTATATAATACTAGTACGACTACTAATATACTTTTACTATTACTATACTACTATTGTACTATAATTATACTATCACTATTACTAATATACTATTATTATTATTATACTACTACTATACTATTACTTAACTATTATTGTACTACTACTATTACAACTACTTACTGTTACTATGCTACTATAGTACTACTAGCATACCACTGCCACTACCATTATACTACTACTATGCTATTATTATTATTATTATTATATTTCTTTATACTACTATTGTTATACCACTTCTATGCTACTGTTACTATATTGTTATACTACTGCTAGTACTACTATTGTATTACTGCTATACTACTATTACTATTGCTACTATACCACTATACTACTACTCTTGTTACTAATAGTATACTACTACTTTTATACTAATAAAATACTACTACTATTATTATATTACTATGATGCTATTAGTAGGATCACAACTACTACTTGTATTATCACAACAATACTATAACTACTAGACAACTACTATTGTAGTATACTACTACTACTATTTTACTATTTTTATTATGGGACTACTACTAATACTATTACTTTACTATTAGACCACTATTACATAATTACTATACTACTATTATACTACTACTATACTAGTATATAACTACAATAATACTATCTTGATATTGCTATAACTATAATATAGCTAATACTACTATTACTACAATTACTATTATTATACTATTATAATAATATCATTATACTACTACTATATTTATGTTATACTAATACTACTACTACACTACTACATCTAATTGTGCACTCAATCTATCTGAAATTTTTATTTGTTATTTTGGGATTGCTCATCGTGGTCTCTCGCTATCCTAGGCGGTTGATTTTGACTCCATAGATTTTGGCATAACTGGTGGGACTTCATCTCCAAGTGTAAAATCTAATTAACCTAGACACACAATAAAAGAAAAAAATGCAAAATGTTAAAGGTTGATTTTTTATAAGAAAAAAAAAATGGCATTATTAAGTGATTCTCTTACTCCAACCCATACTATCATTCTAAGTGAAGGGTTTGTGGTATATTTTTCTTAACCAACGATGACTATGAGGGCAATCAGAGTCAACATAAGTATGGATTGATTCCTTACCTCTCATTCAGGGGGCAAAGACCTCTCACCCGGGTGGCAAAGACTAAGTCTACCAAGAGGGTAAGGGCCAAATCCATTCAAGGGACTAAGGCCAAATTTTATTATGTCAAATCTGAATTATGAAGTGGGGAGTGTATTGGTGGGAACTAGAGTACCAGTCCTCCAGAGGCTTGGCAATAGGCAAAAGTAAGTTTTTGACCACTTACCATGCCCATTAGAAGAAAAGGATGGCTGTTGATGATATATGGTGGAGTTGAAATCCCTTAACCACCCCTATTTGCTAATACCCTATATTGACTTTATGAATACAAGCGTACATTGTTCTAACAAATAAATTTTATTTTTACATAGCAAACAAAGTCTATCTTATGTGGTGATTGAGCCCGCATTTACATGGTAAACAAAGACCACTTTCACATGGGAAACAAAGTCCATTTTTTGTAATAATCAAGCTCATATTTACATGGCAATCCAAGGATACTTCAATATGGCAAATTAAAGTCTATCTTGTGTGGTGATCAGATCCATATTTATGTATTAATTCAAATCCACTTATACCCAACTGATCAAATTTACTTTCATATGACAAATAAAGACCATTCTACGTGGCATCCAAGCCCATATTTAAATGGTAAATTGACTCCACTTTCACATGGTTAACAAAAGTTCACTCCCACATGGTAAATTAAGTCTATATTTACTTGACAATTCAGGTCCACTTCCACATGGCAAGCAAAGTTTATTTCATATGGCAATCTAGCCCATATTTAGATCAAGGTTTTAAAAATCGACTAAAATATTTTAGTTTGGGCCAAAATCTTAGGTTTCCATTTCTATGGTTTGTGAAGAAACTTGAAGCAAGACAGCAAAGTTCGTCATCCAACTTGATGAAGCTTCTAAGCTTGGTCTTCACCCTTGGGTTCTACTACTTGCCGCTACTTCTTCTTCTTCATTTTCTTCTTCTTTTCCAAATCTACTAGCTTCTAAGATGGTGATCAAGCTATGCAATGTAGAGAAGAAGGTGGAGTATAACAAGAAGCTATGTTGCCTCTTGAATGAGTATAGCTAGGTGTAGATTGCCGCCATTTTATGATAAGAGCACTGACAACTTTCAAACTAAGACCACAATGGCTTCCACATCTCTGCCTCTGAGGCCTATAAAGAACTTAAGTCTACGGTTGCTAGTTATGCAAGTCTTGTTTTAGCAGCGATGGTCGGTGGAGCACCACATCAGGCCAATTGAAGCATTGCAAGAAGAGCACATCTCCTTTATCTTATTCACAATTTTAGTAATTGTAGTAGTAGTAGCATAGTAGGGGTAATATAGTCGTAGAATAGTAGTAATGCAGTAGTAGTAGTAGTGATAGATATGCTTAAATAAGGTAATAAGCAAACCAAAATAAAAAAAACTAATGGAGAGTTGAGAAATAAAAGAAAGATAGGTATCTGCCATCAAGGTTATAATGTAGAATAGTCACACCTTAGATAAGAGATAAATGATAAGCAAACTCGCAACCAATGAGATAATGCAAGCACCCACACCTATGATAAGAAGTTATAGTAATTTGTCATGCTTGAACAAATTCAAGTTATAACATTTGATAAGCCTTGAAAATCAATTTAAGAAAAAACTTTAAAAAGGTTTGAGTGAAAAGGAGAACTTATGGGTACTAAATAATGTGTAATAAATATAGCACTTTAAAATATTAAAGTTTTACATTGAAAACTAGTTAAAAGAACCCTATAATTATAAAAGTTCTCTAAAATTTAAAGTAATATTAAATTTAGTCAAATGGGGCAATGCTTCACTTAAGAAGATTTACATAGGAAAAATTATAACTCTACATGGGCTAGCCCACTTGCTTTTGAAATAAAATGGTTTGACCCAACTTGACCTTTGACCTGATAATTGGACTAATGTTCTTTTGAATTTGGTTGTCACTAGCTCATGCATCAAGTTGCGATATAATAGTGATATAGTAGTAGTACTAGTAATAGTAGAAGTATAATAATATAGTACTATTAGTATAATAGTAATAATAGTAATAATTGTATAATAGTGGTAGTAATAGTGTTAGTATAGTAGTAGTGATAGAACAATAGTATATTACTAGTAGCATATTGGTAGTAGTAATATAGTACTAGTATAGTTGTAGTTATATAAAAAGGTATAATAGAAGTAGCAATAGCAATAGTGTAGTAGTAGTATAACAGTAGCACTAGTATAGTAGTAGCAATGGTACAGTATTAGCACTAATAGTATAGCAATAGTAATAGAAGAGTAACAATAGTATAGTAGAAACATATAACGATAGTAGTAGTATCGTAGAAGTAGTAGTATAGTTGTAATATTATAATTATAGTGGTAGCAGTAATATTGAAATATATTAGTAGTAGTAGTAGTATAACAATAGTTGTAGTACTAATAATATAATAGTAGTATAGTAGTGGTAGTAGCAGTAATTCTAGTATGGTAATAATAATAGTAGAATTAATAAGCAGTAATAATAATATATTTGTAATAATGGCATTATAGTAGTAGAAGTAATAGTAGTAGTAGTTATTATTGTTGTATAGTACAATAGTATAGTAATATATTACAATGGTATAATAGTACCAATAATAGTAAAATAGTAGTATAATAATACTAATCGTATTGTGCTAGTAGTGGTATACTAATATAATAGTATAGAAGTAGTAATAGTAGTAATACTATTATAGTAGTAGTACTATATTAATATATTAGTATAATAGTATAGTAATATAGTAGTTGTAGTTGTATAGTATAGTAGTATATTAGTGTAGTAGTTGTAGTAGTAATAGTATAGTAGTAGTAATATATTACTTAATAGTATCATAGTATAGTCGTAATTGTATAATTGTATAGCAATATAGCAGTATTAGTAGTAGTAATAGTATAACTGTAGTATAACAATAGTACGATATAGTATTATAGTAGTAGTAGTAGAATAATACTAGTAGACATGGTATTATAGTAGTAGTAATATAGTGCTTAATAGTATCATAGTATAGTCGTAATTGTATAATTGTATAGCAATATAGCAGTACTAGTAGTAGCAATAGTATAACTGTAGTATAAAAATAGTACGATATAGTATTATAGTAGTAGTAGTAGAATAATACTAGTAGACATGGTATTATAGTAGTAGTATAGTAATAGTAATAGTAGTATAATAGTAGAAATAGAAGTGGTAGTAGCCAGACATGTCAAAATAGGCCTGTGACCTGCAGGCTAGTCCGACACAGCGTGAAATGGGTCGTGCTTATTGTGGATCGAAATATACAATATTTGGATTGTGTCTGCTGTGGCCCATACGTTGAGTGAGAGCTGGCACTCTTCGAGTTGTACGAGGGTCAGGTATGACTCATGACATCATTAGGCTATGCATAGCATGACTCAAAGGCCATCTCGGCCCATTATTAAATTCTCTTATCCTATCCCATTATTGAACCTTAGTTCATGAAAAAAAGTCTAAGAACCTTAATCACTAAGCTATAACTTATTACTAGTTATATTATTATAATATATACATGTATATTGAATTTTTTTAAAACTATTCAAGCAAGGCATGGCCCATAGGCATGTGGGCCCCGGGTTGTACTTGATGCCCATTTTTTTACAAGCCCCTTAAAAATATAATAGTATAATAAAAAAGTATAAAATAGTGGCCGAGCATCACTATAGTTTAGTTGTAATACTATTAATAGTAGAAGTATAACAAAAGTAGAAGTAGTAGTAATATTAGTAGTACAATAGTAGTATTACAGAAATACAATATTAGTAAGTGATGCTCAAAATAATAATTGTATATTAATAGATAGAAATAGGATACTAGTAGTATAATAGTAATATTAGTAGTGTATTAGTAGTTGTGTAGTAATATCATAGTAGTTAGTAATAGTTGTAACAATAATAATCTATTAGTTGTATAGAACTCATAAAGTAATAGTTATAATATAATTATACTATAGTAGTAGTAATAATATAAGTATAGTAGTAGTATAATACTATAATATAGTAGTGTGAAATTGTGGTATGGGATTAGTATGGCATAGTAATATTACTAGTAGTAGTAGTACATAAACAATATAGTAGTAGCATAATAATACTATAATAGTATGATATAATAGTATAGAATTGTAGTATAGTATTAGTATAGTATAATAGTAATACAAGCAATAATAGTATACTAGTAGTAGTCGTAATAATAGTTATAGCAGATAGTAGTAGTTGTATAATAGTACTAGAACAAGTAGAAATAGTACTAAAATAAGTATATTAGTAATGTATAAGTAGTATATTAATAGTAGTGGTACAATAGCTATAATATGATAATAGCAGTAATAGTATGGTAGTATCAGTATAGTATCGGTAGTAGTATAATAGTATAGTAGTAACACTAGTTGTAATATGATAGTATTAGTATAGTAGTAGCAGTTGTATAATTGTAGTAAAATTATAGAAGTAATAGTATAGTAATAGTAGTACTAGTATATTAGTTGTAATAATATACTAGTAAAAGAACTATAGTAGGAGTAGTAGTATAATGGTAGTATTATAGTAGTATTATATTAGTATTATAACAATAATATCAAATTAGTAAAGTTGTTAGTAGTAGGAAAATAGTATAGTAGTATAATATTATAATAGTAATAGTATAGTTGTACTATGGTTATTTAGTAGTAGAAGTAATAGTAATAGTTATAGTGGTACTATAGCGGTAGTAGTTGTAATATTAGTAATAGTAGTATAATAACAATAGTAATAGTAATAGTAGTACTAATATAATAGTGTGAATGCAAGTATAGTAGTCTTTGTAGTACAATAGTAGCATTAATAGTATAATAATAATAGTATAGTTATTGCAGTATACTACAAATAGTAGCAGTATAAAACTATTAATATAGTCATAACATTATAGTTATACAAGTACTAGTAGTAGTATTGTTGTATAAATGATATAATAGTATAATAGTAATATAACAGTATTATAATAGCAGTATAGCACTAGTACTATTTGTATTAGTGTAGTTGTTATAAATGAGTATAACAGTACTATAGTAGTAGTAATAGTAGTATGAGTATTAGTTGTCTTTGTAGCATAGTAGTATTAGTACTAAAAGTATAAGAATAGCATTATACTAATAATAGTAGTATACTATAAATAATAGTATGCTATCAATAGTAATTGTATAGAACTACTAGTATAGCAACAATAGTATAATTATTGTTTTACTAATAATAGTATAGTAGTACTAATGGTATAATAGTATGATGGTAATATAATATTACTAAACTAATAATATAATAGTTATAGCATAGGAGTGTATTAGTATTATGGTATTAGTATAGTAGTAGTAATAGTAGTAATAGTATAGTTATAGTAGTACTACTATTAGTAGTTTTTGCAGTATAGTGGTAGTATTAATATTATAATAATAAAATACAGCGGTATTGGCAGTATACTATTAATAGTAGTATAGAACTAGTAGTCTAATGGTACTATAGTTGTAGTAGTACTAATAGTAGTATAGTACTAGTATAATAGTATAGTAATAATATAAGAGTACTGTAATAGTAGTTTAATAGTAGTAATACTTATAGTAGCATAATAGTTATAAGGTGGGAGTATACTAGTAGTATACTAGTAGTAGTAGAAATAGTACAATAGTATTAGTATTATTGTACTTTAGTAATAGTAATAGTAATAGTGTAGTTGTCATATTATTAGTGCAGTAGTAGTATATTACTATGATAGAAGCACTGAGTACCAATTTAGTAATAGAAGTATTAGCGGAAGTAGTATAGTAGTACTGGTAATAGAAGTAACAAAAAAATAAAATATTAGTATAGTTGTATAGTAGTATTACAATAGTAGCAATATTATAGTAATAGTAATAGTAGAGTAGTATGGTGGTAGTAGTAGTGCGATCGTACCATAGTAGTATATTAGTAGAAATAGTATAATAGTAATAGTAATATAGTAGTAATATAGTAGTAGCATAGTAGTATGATTGTACGAGTAATAATAATAGTAACGAAATAATAATAATATAATAATAGTATCAGTACTATGATAGTCGTACGGTAATAGTCATAGTATAATAGTAGCAACTAAAAATAATACTATATTAATAGTAATAGTAATCTATTATTTGTAGCAGCAATAGTCTATTTGTACTAGAGTTGTAGTAGTATAATAGTAATATAGTAATTGTAGCAGTAGTATATGAGTAGCATAATAGTATAATATAGTATTATAGTCATATAGCATGGTAGTATAGTAGTATAGTAATAGTGTATAGTTGTAGTGTACTAATAATATTAGAGCAGTATTATAATAGAACGATCGTACAGTAGTAGTAGTAGTATAGTAGTAGTAGCGGTAGAAGAAACAAAATAGTTATGACAGTATAGTAGTAGTACAGTAGCAGTAAGATAATAATATAGTATAATTATGTAGAGTAGAAGTATGGTATTAGTATAGTATAGTAGTAGTAATAACAATACTAGTAGTATAGATGTAGTAACAGTAGAACTAATATAGTATTGCAGTTTTACAATAGTAAGAGTATAGTAGTGATATTGTACTAATAGTGTGATAGTAGTATAGTATAGTAGAAGTATAGGATTATAGTACAATAGTATAATATAGTAGTGGAGTTGTAGTCTAATATATTGTAGTAGTATGATAGTAATATATTAGCAGTACTAGTAATAGTAGTATAGTATTATAACAGTATAATAGTATAATACTAGTAGTAGAGTAGTGGTATTGTAGTATAGTAGTAATAGTAGTAATAGTCATAGTAGTGTTGTGGTAGGAGTATTAGAAGTACTAAAATAGTAGTTGTATAATAGTAACAATACAGTAATAATATAGTATAGTAGTAATAGTCACAATATAGAAGTAGTTGTAATATAATAATAATAATAGTTGTGTTGTAGTAGTAATCTAATAGTATTGCAGTTGTAGTACTGGTATTGTATTAGTTGTATTATAATATAGTAGTGCTATAGTAGTACAATAGTACAAGCCTTATAATAGTAACAGTATAGTGGCAGTATTTTAGTAGTAGTGGTATAGTGATATACTATTGCGATAGTGGTGTTATAGTAGTATAGTCGTAGTAGTAATATAGAAGTAATTTAGTAGTATTGTATAATAGTATAGTAGTGGTATACTATAGTAGAAGTTCTACTACTATTACTATAGTACTAGTACTTACCGCTACTATATTTCTACTACTAATATAAAACTACTGCTCCAACTATACCACTATGGTACCACTACTTGCATACCGCTACTTCTAATATACGATACTATTACTATTATTATACTACTACTACTACTGTACCACTACTATATTACTATACTATTATAGTAAAATACTATTATCACTAATATACTGCTACTAATTAATTATTACAACTATTACTAGTACTACCTTTATTCTTGGTGGTACACTAAGTTGAAAAATAGCCGAACCAAAATCAAATGGGAAACTAACCTGCAGGATGAACTGCTAACCGAGCTAATCGAGCTTTTTGGCCTTGAGGCCATTATCTTAGGTGATGTCGCTAATGTCAAGTTGCCTCAATTGTATCATTGTAGTCCATCTAGCAAAAACACATCTCATGTCCTATGGGAAAATTTGCAAACTTAGTCCATATATGGATATGGTTTGATATTCATGGAATCTTAATGGCAAGGATCTCTAAAAAACTATTTGTAGAAAATCCAAGAGTGCTGGCAGCTAAACAAGGAGAGTTAGACATAATTAGGACTAAAATTACAAAATTCCAGATCTACTCAAAGGCCATCTCAACCTACAAAGTGCAAAGTAGCCATGAAGGTAGGGGACTCTCTCTCTCCCTCTCCCACTCTTTATTTCTCTCTTTCTTAGAAAAAGTCAATGAGAACCTTTATGACTTGAGTATAGGAGTGGCTATCGTTAGAGAAGCTCCTGGCTATCCTTCTTATGGTTCTTTCTTCTTCTTGTAGATTAGTGGCAAGATAGCCTAGCAGATTTGATCACCGGGAGCCTCTTGATATAGAACTAGTGTTGAATTGGGTTCCATCAATAACTGGTGGTTTCATTAAGATCTACTTTGCCTCCTGTCTCTATTAATCTTAAGGACCTTCGATGACCTTTTGACAATGCCACATAAAGTGCTAAGGCTCTCATCATCTAAGAATCTAATTGGTGGGCAAGTAGCCCTAGGATTGGTGAAGTTGCATAACTCATCTGGCTGGCTAGGCGAACTAGTACAGCAAGAAAACTCTATGATCTGGACACAGCCATAACCCCTAGGGCCCATTTTGCAAACTATCCTAGAGGCACTGACAAGTCCCTCTAACCTGGTGGAATAGCATGAGTTTCAAACTCTAGCCACCATCATTCAATAGATGGCATAGTTGCTTAAAGCCCAAGTGCAAGCCATGCAAAACCTACAGCCCTAACAATGGCAAAGTTAGGCCCAAATGACATGGTGCCTTGGGGCTCATAACACCTTGCAACAAGTATCGATTAAAGCTCTAGTGCCAGCCTAAGGCACTATAGTAAACTAAATCCCTAAATCATAATTGCACCTCGGTTCCTATGTAGAGCACCATCAACAGATCACCATGAGCCCTAGGCCATGATTTTACTTTAGTACCATATTTGGAGGGATTATCATAGATATGACCTAACCTATAATTTAGCCAATGAGGCCATGTATCACATGGAAGCCAATTAGGCACTAGATGAGGAAAAATCAAGGATTGTGAGGGAGGCCATGCTACATCTGGTTTGGCAAAGGTCATGGACATCGAGTCACCCTCAACAACTAGAGTATAATACTCCTCTAATCCCTGAAATTGCATACTCCCAAGTATATCTAAAGTTCCACCAACCTCCCTATAAAGTGTATGATGGCTCAAAGGACCTAGTTAATTATGCTAATACCTTCAGGAATTCCATAATTCTACAAGTAGTGTGAGACTCTACCATGTGTGAAGCTTTCATGATGATGTTGCAAGGCCGGGGTAGAGCATGGTACTCTTAGCTTTCAAGGTACACAATAACTTATTTTAATGACTTGGCAGACAAGTTCATAGAATAGTTCATCTCATTGGTTGCTCGGTGAAATAACCTATCTACACTCCTCACATTGAAGCAAGAAGAGGGTGAGATCTTAAGGGAATATCTAGCCTAATTCAAAATGCTTGACTTGAAGTTATCGAGCTAGATAGTCCTATTATCCTAATTGTCATCATTAATGGAATTTGTCAAGCTCAAGTGTCCTATGAGATGGCCCGCTATTGACTATGTAGCATGGCAAAACTCATCCAACTAGCCCATGAATACATGAATCTTAAGAAGTGATATTGGAAGAAAAGAATATAAAGGTGACAATAGGAAGAGAGGATCTCTATAGAACAAGCCACCTAAGAAAAGACAAGAAACCAAGAAAATCGAGTAGAGGGAGTAGAGGCTTGAATTTCAAGCTTATACTCTATTAAATAACTCAAGAGCCAAAGTCCTACCAACTAGACTTCTTAAGAAGCCCCCAACTTATCAGCATTGACCATAAAATCCGAAACAAATTAAAGTAATATCATTTTCAGCCCAATTATGGTCATGATACTAAACAATGCAAGCACCTCAAGGATGGAATCAAGAGTATTATTAAATAAGGCCACCTTCGACAGTTTTTCTACAAGGTGAATGTGCCGAAGAAACTCGAGTATGGGAGAATCATCAATGAACTTCAACCCAAGAGGACCTCACTCCCAAGTTGGAAAACCCTCCAATCAAGGCAACCTTAATATGATCCTAACTTGCCCACTAACTCAAAGTGATGCTCCAGCATCAACTAGCAAATACCAAACCATCACTAGGGGGAAGGGGGAGTCGAAAGAGGTATAGAAGAAGACATACCATTATAAGCCAAATTACAGAGATATAGTCTACTCTACCAAGGACTAAAAAGGAATTTTCACAACTCACAATGACACATTGGTGATCTTAGTGGTCCTAGGTGGCTACACTACTCATTGTATAATGATAGATACAAGATGTTCAACAATTATTTTGTTCACTTGAGACAATGATCAAATGTTGACCAAATACAAGTTGGAGCCATACATCGGGACGTTCACTAGATTCATTAGGGACTTAGTTGCCCTACTTGTTATGATCAACTTACTCTTCAACATTCAAGAAGATTCAAAGAACACCATAATTGATCAAAGTTTGTGGTAGTTTAGAGATGTTTTGCCTATAATGTAATATTGGGAAGATCATCACTCAATCAGCTCCAAGCGATAATTTTAACTTTTTATTTAGTCATGAGTTTCCTACTAAACATGGCACAAGTGAAGCATGAGAAGACCAAAGTCTCATTAATAAGTGTGAAGCACTCAACTGGAAAAGCAGTTTTGACCATAAAAGCAAGGAACAGACAGTAATGGAATCAATAAATCCATAATTGAGCCAAAGAAGGGACATGTCAAGCCTATGGAATGGCTCGTTAGCCTAGCATCAACATTGCATCAGGGAGGATACTCAAACTTGGTTGAACCACTTAGAGCCCTTATGTACCAAACTACAAGAATTCCTAAGAAGGAGCTAAGATGTCTTTGCATTGGCCCCCAAGGATCTCCCATGTATTGTGCCATCAATGGCTCAACACAAACTCATAGTCAGAGAAAATCACAAGTCGGTCAAGTAGAATAAAAGACACTTTATTCTTGAATGCTAAAAGGCTATCCCCACAGAGGCGAGTAAAATTATCAATATAGAATTTATATGGGGAGTCCACTATCCTGCATGGTTGGCAAACATGGTAATGGTAAAGAAATGAAATGGCAAATGGATAATGTTCATCAACTTCATTGACTTGAATAAAGCTTGCCCAATGGATAATTATCCTCCACCTAAGTTGACCAGCTCATTTACTATACATTAGGTCACCATCTCCTAGGCTACTTTGGATGAATCTCAAAGAAGAGGAGAAAACTACCTTTATCATAGATTGTGGTACATTCTATTATATTATAATGCCCTTTGGATTAAAGAATGCAAGGGCAACATGCTAAAGAATGGTGAACAAATTTTTCGAGCCTCGTCTTGGTAGGAATGTGGAAACATATGCTGATGATATGCTAGTGAAAATCCTCTGCATTGATAAGCATTTGAATTATCAAGAAGAGACCTTTGACACACTTTAAAAGTTTAGGATGAAGCTGAATCCAATGGAGTATGCTTTTAGGATAGGGTTGAGAAAGTTCCTTGGCTACTTAGCCTCAAAATGCAGAATATAAGCCAATCCTAAAAAGGTTGAAGTAGTTATGGGAATGAAGCCTTCAGGCTCTATCAAAGGGATGTAGAGGATCATGCGTCACCTGGCAATGCTCAATCGCATCCTATCTAGATCTAGAGAGAAGTGCATGCCATTTTTTAAGGTGCTCAAGCAAAGCGATGGATTTGAATGGGTAGAAGAATGTGGTTTGAACCTTCAAAGATCTCAAAAAGCACTTGGCCAAACCACTCTTACTAGTGAGACCTGAACTAAATGTTGTACTCTTCCCTTATATAGCTACATTAGACCAAGTAATTAGTTCAATTTTAATTTGTGACCATTGTAGAGAATAACACCCAACATACTATGAGTCATGTACTCATAGCTATTGAGGTTTGATACCCTCAGTTGGAGAAGTTAGCATACATTGTGGTGTTGGCAACTAGAAAGTGATGCCCTTACTTTCAAGCACACTTGGTCACAGTACTCACCAATCTCCTACTTTGGCAGATATTGCAAATCTCAAAAACCTTAGGAAGTTTGCTCAAGTGGTCTAGTGAGCTAAGTCAATTTAATGTCACCTTTGAGGCTTGGAAGCATATCAAAGCCTAGGCTTTAGCATACTGCTTGACCACATACCTAGTAGGATCAGAATTTGAGACATGGGAGGCTCAGGTAGATGGCTCATCTCACAAGTCAGGGTACAGGATCAATGCTATCCTTTAGAGTTCGAACATAAGAGTGGCTAAGTATTCAGCTTGGCTTGAATTCAAGGCCTCGAACAATGATGTGGAGTAGTAAGCATTCCTCCTCAGATTACACATGGCATTAGTAGCAATAGCTAAAAAATTAAAGGTAATTAGTGACTCACAACCTGTGTGTTTGTAGGTCACTAGAGAGTACAAGGTAAAAGACACAATCATGGCCTAGTACGTAGCTGAGGAACAAAATCTTATGGCAAAAATAGACCAAGTGGAAATTTGCCAAGTACCCCTAAATAGAAACAAAGAGGTAGATGCTCTCGCTCGGCTAGCTTTGGCTTCTTCAAATTCATTACCAAAGAAAACCTTTGTGGAGAATCTTCAACAACCCAGCTAATCAGAGTGCATTGAGGTAAATGCAATCTATGTAGAGCCTTGCTAGATGAATCCCATTATCTCTTACCTCAAAGATGGAAAGCTTCCCAAGGACCTGAAAGAGGCCTGGAAGGCCACAAAGCTAGCCCTGAACATCACCTTATTGGAAGGATTCTTGCATAAAAGTTACCTCACATAGCTCAATCTCCATTATCCAAGACCGAGGAAGCTGACTATGCCATCTAAGAGGTTCATGGAAGGATATGTGGAAGCCATGGTGGAAGATGGGCCATGTCACCTAAGCTCTTTAGAAAAGGGTATTATTGGCTTAACATGGCTGCTGAGGCATCCAAATTCATCTCCAAATGTGAATAATGTAGGAGGTAAGCCTCCTTACACCACAATTCAGCTGTTTAGCTCTAGCATACCCAATCTATATGATCTTTTTAACCAATTGGGGATGGACATCTTACATCCATTACCATTAACATCAAATCAAAGGAACTTCTTAGTGGTGGCTATTGACTACTTTACTAAATGGGTAAAAGCTGAATTCCTGGCTACAATCACTGAGAGAAAAATTTAGGAGTTCCTATGGTAGAGCATGATATGTAGGTTTATATTACCACAAGTGCTCTTTATGGCCACTAGGAAATAACCTGACAGCTCAAGATTCAAAAAATATTGTAGTAGTATCGGCATAGGACTAAGGTTCACTATGGTGACCACCCCTAATCTAATGGCTTAGTTGAGAAAACTAATTAAACTAACTTTGTGGAATAAAGAAGCATCTTTGAGCAAAAGGTGTCTGGGTCGATGAGCTACCTCATGTTCTGTGGTCTTGTTAACCATGACCTAGGCAATAGGCAAGGGGTCACCTTTCGTACTCCATTATGGGTTAAAGCTATCATTCCTATGGAAATTGGTCTCACTTCTCCTCGAGTTAGGCTTATGATCCTAAAATGAATAAGGCAAACATTTGAGCTAAGAAGGATCTCATCCTAGAAGTTTGGTAGAGGGTCTGCACTAGAGTAGTTGAGTACTAGCAGTGAGTGGGCTGATACTCTAATGCATGGAAATGTAGCCGAGGATTACAATCGGATGATTGGATACATTAATGAGCTAAACTCATTAATCAAGTTTTAGTTAAATTATCTTTGAGCTAGATAGGATTGTTTAAAATTTCTCGGGTCACAGGGCTAGGGACATTTATGATTGAGCACCCAGATGGTAAGGAACCTTTTAGGACATGGCATGTATACAAGCTAAGAAGATTTTATCTTTAGACTAAATTATTCCTCCATTTTCTCTTTAGATGCTAACAAATCTTATCCTAATAGACCACCAAAGACCTCAGATCCACTCGAGGCATAAGACCTTAGTGATAAGTCAAGCATAAGACCTCAAATTGATCTAAGGCATAGGATCTTGTTGATAAGCTAGGTATAAGATCTCACATTCATCTGAGGCATAAGATCTTAGGGATAAGCCAAGCATAAGACCTTGGTTCTACCTAGGTCGTAAGACCTCAGTTCTATCTAGAATGTAGGACCTCAAAAGTAAGCTAGTAATATGACCTTGGATTAACTTGAGGCACCAAACCTTAGAATCACTTGAGGTGTAAGACTTTGGCAATAATCTAGACATAAAACCTTTACAATAAGTTGGCATAAGACCTTGAATTCACCTTAGGCATAGGACCTTTGATGCACCTAGGATATAAGGCATTGGTGGTCAGTCAAGCATAAGACCTTAGATTTACCAGGGGTGTAAGACTTTGGCAATAACCTAGACATAAAACCATTACAATAAGTTGGCATAAGACCTTGAATTCACCTTAGGCACAAGACCTTTGATGCACCTAGGATATAAGGCATTGGCAGTAAGTCAAGCATAAGACCCTAGATTTACTAGGGGCATAAGACCTTGGTGACAAGCCAGATATAAGACTTCATCCACCTAGGCATAAGACCCAAAGAATAAGCTTGGCATAAGAGCTCGATTCTACCCAAGATATAAGACCTCAGAAATAAGCCAAACATGAGACCTCATATTCACCTGGGGTATAAGACCTTAGTGATAAGTTACGCATAAGACCTCGATTCTACCTAAGCTATAAGACCTCTGTGATAAGCAATGCATAGGTCCTCAATTCTATCCAAGGCATAAGACCTTGGTAATAAGCTAGGCATAAGACCTCAGTAATAAACCCAACTTAAAACCTTGAATTAACACAAGGCAAAAGACCTCAGCAATAAGCTAGACATAAGACCTCCATGGCAAGTCAGGCATAAGACCTTTTTTTTATACCTTTGGCAATAAGAATCTTAGAACTTTGCCAAGACTTATGATTATTATGTAAATCTTTCACCTTAGCTCACACTATGGTCCTTGAAGTTTCTCTCTTAACAATCCCTTCTCTTCTGTAACCCATTCTCCTCTTGGTGTAAGGACAAGTATAGACTATGTCAAGTTCAAGTATCACTACTTAAAGAGCTCCAAATCCAACCATTGTAAAGGTGAGTTGTGACTTGTCACTTTATAGTAATCTTCACCATGGCTAAAGGGTGAAACTATATGTTGATTAGCAAGTGTAATAAACAATAACTAACCTTTGAGTAAGGTTGGGTCAAGATGTGTATAAGAGGGATTTGAGCCAAACATCCAAAGGGAAAAATGCACAAGTAAAAGAAATCTCTTTTACTCATCAAAAGAATATGATATTAAAGAGAAAACTTAGTTAGAAAAAATTTTCACAAAAAAAATGAAGGAGAATAATACAAAACTATTTGGAGGATGTTGGGGTTCGGTAGACTCCTTCGGGGCAACAAGTACTCAAGGCTTAATAGATGCATTAGCATCTTCCTCACTCTAAAGGATCACATCACACTCCTAGTTGAGGTGGTGAACGCTCAAGTCATTGCAAAATTCCACTCGGAGGTCATCAAGCTTGAAGTCAGGATCATAGTAGAGGTAGCCCTTAAGGAGTTGGCAAAGAGAAACCCCCACTCCCTGAGATACTTATTACTAGCCTTGAACTCAAGAATAGCTTGCATCTTGCATAGGTTCACTGACTTCAAGTACTCTAAGCTCCAAAGGAACATAGCCACTACCTCATCCTTTGCCTAGTCTAGCTCAAACATTTGCCAAGCCTCCAATTCCTTCGATCTTGTTAAGGCTAAATCTTGCTTAACTTGGAGAATATTTCTCTCTTCCTCTACCTCCCTCTTCATCTTCCCATCCTCCAGTTGGAGTGACTAGAGTAGAGAATAGAGGAAGCT
This sequence comes from Trichopus zeylanicus subsp. travancoricus, assembly GCA_005019695.1. Taxonomy (NCBI): domain Eukaryota; kingdom Viridiplantae; phylum Streptophyta; class Magnoliopsida; order Dioscoreales; family Dioscoreaceae; genus Trichopus; species Trichopus zeylanicus. Next base: position 139,563 of record RXID01014473.1, on the reverse strand, counting down.
CACATCCTCCTCAACATTAGTGGTCTTATTCTTTTTAGAAGCCATTTGATTCCAAGCTTCAAAAGTATTGACCTATATAATAAAAGAAATTACAATATCTACAATTGAGCTAAAAGTCAATAAAAAGGAACAAAGTAGCATTGATGGTGGAGGATGTTGGCACAAGTCTGCGCCCCCTTAATGAAGACCCAATCTATAGGGAGCTACTCAATGTGGGGGTTTCCACTATTTCCAAAATCTTTAAGGAAATATTCCTCAGTGTCCATCTCCTTGCTTGAGGAGCTTAGACGACTAGAGGTGGACCTCACCCATACTTTATTATGGGGAGGAGGAGGTGTAGGTTTAGACGTCATAACTGCCTTCTTCCCACAATCAATGGACTTCATGATAGAAGAGTTCTATGCTCAGGTGGCCTCTCCTATGCATCAAACTTAAGAGAGGGACTCAGAAGGGTAAGGTATCATCTATCCATTCCTTGTCTACTCTTCACCTACGGATCGACTTCCTCCTCTCACCTCTTCTTCCTTGGGCCTTGGATAGACTCCTCAGGAGAAGCATTGCCTTCTACTTTAGAAGACCTTTCTCGAGATGACAGGATAGGGGACACCTAAGAAGTGCTTGCCTATTCCCACAAAAACTCATTTATGAATGAGATCTAGGCCAACCCTATATAAAATCTAACAAATAATTAAATCGAGGAGAAAGCAATTGAAGAATCAAGAACACGAAAGTCTAAGGCATGACTGAATTACCATGCTATAGATAAGCCGTGGTCTAGCAGACAAGCCTTATCAAAACACGCAGGAGTAGATCTAACATTCTCAATCTCATCTACAAAAGAGATTAAAAGCTGGCAAACCTCAAGGCAAATCTCTAAGTTGACTTAGTGAGTGAAAGGGTTGAGTGGATGGAGCTAGGGTTTTGAGGAAAATAATCTACACCATTTGTTGAGATTAAAACACCATCTACCCCCTTTTTCTCTAACACCAATAGCCTTTGAACGCATCCCTGAACATCTCAACAATCATTACGAAATCTTTTGATTGGCTAGGGTTCAAAAAATAGTGAAATATTTTGTGATGCTGGGCATAATTTGATCAAGGGAGAGGTCCCAATCTCCTAGGATATCATGGATAAAGTTATCAATAGGGTACCTAAGTCCATTTTTGAACATTCCCTAATAGGTACCAAACTTAAACTCAAACTTCTCTCTCAATTTCTTGCTCTCCTACTCAGACACCCCCCCCCCCCCCCCCCCGGGTCTAACTTAGTCCTATCCGAAAAGCTGAATATGTTGGCTAATTTCTCAAGATTTTTCTCATAGAAAGCGAACTTAGAAATCCAAATCTCACCTCAAGGACACCAAATGAGTATAAAGTTAGGTCCTACATTCCAAAGCTGAGAAAGTGGTTGAAAAGGATAACAAATAACACCTCTTCTGGGGTAATTCCTAAAGTGGACTTGGAGCCACTAATGCAGAAATAATGAAGAGCTTCAAACCAACCCCTATGGAATAGGATAGGATAGCCTGAAGAGATGGCCCATTAGAGGCTACAGTTGAAATGGAGGGCGTGGACCTCAACCCACCAATATTGGGAACCGAGGAGGATGCTGCCTTGGAGCATGAAGCTATGACTAATGTGACTCACGGAGTGGAAAGTCCCATATTGATAGATGACCCCCTTCTTGGGGAAGAAGGACTGGAAGAAGATGTCATTTAAAAAAAAAAGGCTTAGCAAATGAAGAAGCAAAGAAAGGAAGGGTTGCGAAAGACATAGGACAAACATTATCAAAAATGGGTGAAAATGATGAAGAATTCCTTAACTAGCATTCCCTAAATCATCAGATTGTTGCCACATAAAATGATAAAGCCTAAAAGGTAGGAGCCAGAGATCATTTCATCGATCACAAGGGACAGGTGTCCAAATCAAGAGCCATCTCAATATCTAAAGGGATGCCTCTGGACTATTGCATTAGAACAAGATGAACCCTATTAATTTTGCATGACTCAATCGGATGGTATCTCAACTCCTAAAGAAGTCATGTTTATTGGCAATACACCCCAACATAATACTATAAATAGGCAACTGACCTCATGAGGACTCACGACAACTGTCACCCCTCATGATTTAATAAAAGCAGTCAATTTGAACCTTAAGAATTTAAAATATTACCCTAAAAAAACAAATAAAAGTTGGTAAAAGAGGAAGTAACTCTACCCACTGAGCCACCTAAACTCCATAACTAGAGTTGGGTGGCACTAATAATACACTGAGCTAAAAAATAGCTAAACTAAAAGCAAATAGGGACCCAACCTATAGGATGAACTACTAACTGAGGTGACCAAACTGTCAGTCCTTTAGCCATTATTGGAGGTCATGTTACACAGGTTAAATCACCTCATTGGTATCACTATAGTCCATCAAGCCAACACATCTCAAGGCCAACTGGTATATTTGACAAGCTCAACCCATATATGGATATGATCGGATATTAATGAAAATTTAGGGGACACAAATCTGAGGGAAACTATTAGCAGAAAACTCAGGAGTTATGGCAATTAAATAAGGAAAATCTGATATAATTAGGACTAATATCATGAAATCCTAAATCTTGTCGAAGACCTTCCCAACCTATAAGAGCCATGAAGATAGGCAGACTCTCTCTCTCAAATTCTCTATTTCTCTCTCACGATGAATAAAAATCAATGAGAACCTTTTTGATTTGAGCATTGGAGTGGCCATCATCAGAGAATCTCCCGATGCTCCTCCTCATGGTTCTTTTTCCTCCTGTAGATTAGTGATAGGGTGGGCAAGTTGATTTGATCTTGAGGAGCCTTCCAAACTAGAACCAATATTGAACTAAGATTTGTCAATAATATTATACTATTTTACTATACTGCTATACTATGCTACTATACTACTACTGTACTACTACTATACTACGACTACTACTTTTATACTACTAATATAATAGTAGAATTATAGCAGTAGTAGTAGTATAGTAGTAGTAGTAGTAATAAAAGTGATATAGTAGTATAATAATATTATAGTAGTAGTGGTAATAGTAGTAGTAATAGTAGCAGTAGTAGTCGTAGTATTATAACAGTAATAGTATAATAATAGCAGTATTAGTTATAATATAGTAGTAATAGAAGCTATAGTATAGTAGTAATATAGTCGTAGTAGTAGTAGTAGTAGTATAGAGGTTATACTAGTGTAAAAGTAGTATAATAGTAAAAGTAATTGTTGTAATATGGTAGTAGTATAGTAGTATAGTAATAGTATAGTAGTAGTATAATAGCAATAATAGTAATCAATAGTATAGCAATAGTAGAACAGTAGTATTAGTTGTGTAAATTATTAATAGTAGTACTAGTAATAGTATAATAGTAGTAGCATAATATTAATATTTGTAGTATAATAGTGGTATAGTAGTAATATAGGATAGTAGTAATAGTAATAGCATATTAATAGTATAGTATAGTAATAGTACTACTAATAGTAGTATAGTGAAAATATTATAGTAGTAGTATTAGCAAAGCAATTGTATAATATAGCAGTAGTACTAGTAGTGTGTAGTTGTAGTAATTTTATAGTAATTTAGTTGTAGTATTAATAGTATAGCAATAGTAGTATTGTAGTAGTAGCACTCATTGTTTAGCAATAGTATACCTATACTATAACAATAGTAGAAGTACAAATAACAGTAATACAGTAGTAGTGTAATATAATAGTAGTAGTATTAGTAATGGTAGTAATGTAATAATGGTAGTATTAGTACTAGTATAGCAGTAGTGTATTACTAGTAATAGTATTGCAATAGTATAGTATTAGTAGCTTTAGTATGGTAATACTAGTAGTAGTAAAGTTATGCTAATGTAGTAGTAATTATTGTTGTAACAATAGTAGTAGCATAGTATTACTATTATTATATTACTATTACAATACTAATACTATCATATTACTACTACATTACAACTATACTACTATTATTACTATTAATAGTACTACTATTATTGCTATAGGTGTGCCACTTTTATTACTATTACTATACTGTTGTTGCTACGATTACTATTGCTACTATTATTGTTATTACTATATTGTACTATGTAACTACTAGTAGTACTATTACAACTATTAATAGTATAATATTACTATACTACTATTACTACACTATTGCTAATACTACTATCACTACTATTATTTCTACTACTATACTATAATACTATTACTAGACTACTATTACTGCTATATTTTTACTATTGCTACTGCTATACTAATATACTACAACTGTTATATTATTATAACTAATTCTACTATTACTATCGTATTCAACAAGGACTACTACTATACTATTGTGGGATCCTAATTGACCTCTTAGGATAGCGAAGACCCCAAGAGAAAATCTTGAAACAACAAATCAAAATATAAGGTAGTTTGAGTGCGATCAAGTATTGTAAGAATATGACTTCCAATAGGTATAATCTCCTATTTTGAATTCCCCAACAATTTTCAGATACCTCTTAAAGTGAGAAACCTACCAAATAAAAATAGAGACACAAAGGAAGAAAAGCATAATTTGATTGATTTGAGGAATGGGACGCATGGCTTAAGAAAGAGCATACCCTCACTTTACATTGTAAAGACTTTAAATTTCTAATCATAAAAGAGAGTGGAATTAGGAAGGATGTGGGAATAGGCTTGATGTTTGTTGCTACCTTACTCCCATGCCCTTGGCCGAGTGGAATTTGACTCGTGGGGATGTTTGATTGGATCCCTAGTAGATGCTAATAACTTGGCTTATGTCATTTGACCCCATTAATATCTTAGGTTTTGACCCCATTAATATATAAAGTTTTACTAATGACTTATTATTTGTTATTAGTTGACTTTTACTAATTCTTGACTTGAGAAAAAAATTAATTAGTGGCACTAGCTTATGCTAATAATTTCTAATTTGATAATCGATGACTTCTTGTGTGTTGTTGATTTGGTTTGAAACATCACTATAAACTTTTGGGGTTTCTTTAGGTAAGAATCACTAATTTCTTTTAAGTTGGTTTAGCTCTAAAATATGGCTAACAGCTTTGAGTGTGTCATCACATGACTTTGTTTGATTTTTAATTTGATAAAAGATGGCCTCATTGGCATGTGGTCAATTATGTTTGAAGCATCACCAATTGCTTTTGGAGTGGGCTTTGCTAAGTATCACCAAAGATTTTTGAGTTGGCTTAGGTTTGAAGTATGGCTGATATCTTTGAGTATATTATCAGTTTTCTTTTAATTTTTTATTTGATAATCAACTGCCCCATTGGTGTGTTGTCGATTATATTTGAGGTGTCTCCAACAGCTTGTATGGTTGACTGAGCGAACTATCACCAATTGCTTTTGAGTTGGCTTAGCTTTGAAGTGTGGTCGATGACTTTAAGTGTCTTGTCTATTGACTTTATTTGAACAAGACATCTAGCTGACTGACTAAACAAGTTCATGACTTCCAAAGTTCAATTTGATTTGAAATTTGATGGCCACATTAACATGTTCTCGATTAAGTTTGAGGCATTACCAATAACCTTTGGGGTTGGTTTAGTTAAGCATTACCAACAACTTTTTAGTTGGCATACCTTTGAAGTGTGGTCGATGGCTTTGAGCGTGTTATCAATTGACTTTAGTTGATTTTTGATCTGATACTTGATGACCTCATTATCATGTTGTCGATTACATTTGAGATGTCACCAATAACTTTTGGGGTTGGCTTAGTGAAGCATCACCAATGGCTTTTGAGTTGTCTTAGCTTTGAAGTGTGGTCGAAGGCATTTTCTAGTTTCAAATTTTGTGAGCCAGCAAAGGCTGGTAGGCTAATACTCTCCAAGTTCTTGATTTGTATAATAAGGTCTTGGAAAGTGTGGATAGAAGAAGCACTCGGGTATGGTACCCTCTTGTTTTTCCTTATCTTACTAACAATTAGATTTACAATTTCAAATTGGCTTATGGATTGTTTACACTTGATACTATGGTTTCTCAACCATGTGATGTAATCCAAGACCAATTTGTTGTTGCACTTTATTGTTGAAACGAGGTTTGCAATGGTCACCTCGTTATTGATTTCTCCAAATTTGATTCAAAAAACTACTTTCATTTGTGAGGTCTCTTATTGAAACTAGTATACCACTTGAATGCTCTAATTGTAACTAGTATACCACTTGAATGCTACCCTAGTAAAACATATTGAAAGTTGGTCAAATAACAACAAGGGGTTATACCACTTGAATGCTACCCCACTCTAAGCCACTTAATGTAGCAAAAAAGTTAGAGATGGGAATGGTCCCATCTACATTCAATTGGCGGGCTTCCCACTTCGGCTGAAAATTTAAATAGCCTTTTCTTTGCTTGTAAAAGTCACGATGAGTTCTTCTTTATCTATGCACATGCCTAGGCTTGCTTTTGCTTGCCCCTTGTTAGGAGTTGAGTGAACATAATTGTAGGCTGAGCTTTGCCTCGGGCCAAGTCTTTGGAAGATTGACACTCTTGGTGGTTCAATCTTACCTTCTGATTCTTCGCCAAATTGACCCTTTTCATATGGAATGATGACATTGGTCTTCTTCCTCCTTGATGGAAGGCAAGAAGTGGGCTAGGCTTGCATGACAGTAACTTTAATGGGCATGGTAGCAAGTGCTCTCTTGAACTGAACAGTCTCAAAAATGGTTCGAAACTAAATTACAACTTTAGTTTCTTCTGTGACGACCATAAACTAAGGTTGACACACAACCATTCTTGCCCCCAGGATGATGGTTTATTTTCAGATGGAGAAGCTCTTCATTGATGCCATTTGATGCTTTCTTCTACAATAAAGAACACGATTGTTAGTTTTGAACTGTAATTTGATCTCATTAATGTCTCTATCATATTACCTAGGTTTCTACACTTGGAGGTGAAGTTATGTCCGACTGGGTATGCCAGAATTTGTGGAATTGAAAATGGTAGTAGTAATTAGTGTCAATATAATAGTCGTACTATAATAGAAGTAATATACTAACATTAATATAGAAATAATAGCAGCATATTAGTATTGTTATATTAGTAGTAGTTGTACAATAGTTTTAATAATAAGAGTAGTATAGTAGTAATAGTTAGTAATAATAGTTGTATTAGTGGTAGTACTATAGCAATATTTGTAGTATTATAGTAGACATCGTAGAGTAGCAAGTATTATAGTAGACATGGTATAGTAGCAATAGCAGTAGTAATAGAAGAGCAGTTGTGAAAGTATGATGGTATATTAGTAATAGTAGTAGTTATAGTAGTAGTTAATGTTATTATAGTAGTAATAGGAGTAATATAAGTAATATAGCTGCATAACAATAGCAGTAGAAGTAGAAATAATAGTATAATAATATAATAGTATAGTAGAAGTTGTCTAGTATTAGTACTATAGTGGTATAGTAAATGTAGTATAATATTATACTAGTCAAGTAATATGGTACTATATTAGTAGTTGTAGTATACTAGTAGTAGTATAAAAATAGCAATAGTATCATATTACTGATAGTATTGTAATATTGTAAAATAATAACAATAATAATAGTAATAGTAATAGTAGGAGCCTATTAGAAGTGTAGTAGTTGTAGCAGTATTTACACAGCTATATTATAATATAGTAGTATAATATATTATTATTAGTAGTATGATAATTATAATTGTATAGTATTAGTATAGTATAATAGTAGATATCAATAGTAGTAGTAATGGTATAGTAGCAGCATAATGATAGTAATATTAATAGTATGATTATAGATGTAGATAGTGGTATTAGTACCATAGTAACAATAGTAGTAGTAGAATAATAATACTATAGTAATATTAATAGTAAAATAGTACTAGTATAGTTAAAATCCTAGGATAGTAGAATAGTAGTATAGTAATATAGTATTAGTGGTATAATAGTATAGTAATAGTAGTAGTTATTATTGTACTATAGTAATAATAGTAATCTTTTTATACTAGTAGTAGTATAGTATACTCGAAGTGATAGCACTAATTGTAGAGTTAGAATAGTGCAATAGTAGTATGATATTAGTATAACCATAGTACAAGAAATAGTAGTCTACTAGTAATATAGTAATAATTATATTATAATAGTAGTAATGATACTAGTGATATCATAATATTAATAGTAGTAGTATAGTAGTAATAGTATAGTTATACTAATAGTATATTAGTAGTAATTGTTGTATAATAGAAGTAGCACAATACTATTATTAGAAGTGGTAATGGTGGAACTATAATAACAATAGTGTATTAAGAGTAATAAATCAATAGTCGTATAATAGCATAGTAGAAATAGTATACTAGTATATTAATATAGTAATATGATAGTACAATTGTAGCATTAATATATTAGTAGTTGTAGTACTGAAGTAGTAAAATAGTACTAGAAATAATAGAACTTGTATAATAGTACTAGTAGTGGTAATATAATACAAATATTAGCATTATAGCTTAATAGTAGAAGCCGTAGTATAGTGGTAGTAGTAGTATTATTATAGCGGTAGTATAGTAGTACTATATTGGTGACATAATACTAATAATAGCATTATAGTGTAATAGTCGAAGCCATATTATAGTGGTAGTAGTAGTATTATTATAGCGATAGTATAGTAGTATTATATTACTATTAATAATATAATTCTAACAATATATTAGTAGTATATAGTAGTATAATAATAGTAATAGTATCATAATAATATTAGTATGCAAGTAATATTATAGATAGTAGTAACAATAGGAATAATAGTGTTGTATAACATTATATTATTATAGTAGTAGCAAAATATTATTATTAGTAGCAGTATAGTAGTAGTAATGATAACAATATTAGTTTATAACTATAGAACAAATAGTAATATTGCAGTAATTTTATTTCATCAGTAAAAGTAATTGTAGCGGAAGAATAGTAACAGTAGTAGCATAATTATATTAATATATTAATTGTAGTAGTATAATTGTATAGTAAATATTAGTAGAAGTAGTAGCATGATAGGATGTTGTTGCATGGTAGTAGTAAAACAATATAGTATTGTAGCAGTAATAGTATCATAGTACAATACTGGTTGTATACTACTATTATAGTACGAGTATTACTCTAAAATTACTATTACTATTACAACTATACTACTACAACGAAACTACTACTATTATATTATTATAGCTACAACAACAATACTACTACTATTAATACTATACTAACATAACTAATATCATATTACTATTACTACTATTATATTATTTTTGTTAATATTAGTCGTATAATATTATTTTTGCTATACTATATCTATTATTACTACTATGATATTATACTACTACTATTATTAATGTTGTTATATTACTACCACAATGTATAATATATTACTACTTCTGCTATAATAATAATACTACTACTAATATAATAGTTTTATTACGATGATGCTACTACTATATGACTACTATTACTATTATACTATTAATATTCCTAGTATATTAAAACTATTACTATTACTATAAAATTACTGCTACTACTATATCACTAGTATTATTATGCTAAAGCTGCAAATATACAACTATTAATTATATATTGCAATATGACTAGAACTACTTTCATATTAGTACTATGACTACTATATTACTACTATATTATTATTATACTGCTTCTACAGCTACTACTATATGATTACTACAATTACCATACTATTACTACACTATTGTTGTTATTATTATACTACTACTATTAATACTAGGGCTACATAAGTACTATTATATGACTACTACTACCAAACCACTTGTCCTTCAACTATATTAGTATTTTTATTTTACTAATAGTACTATACTACTATTGTTACTATACTGCAAGTATTAATGCTATCTTGCAATACTACTACTATCTTGACAAGATTTAAATCACTACTACAACTACTCTACTACTTTTGCTACTATTATACTATAACTACTACGACTATTATAATACTACTACTATACTACCACTACTGTTATACTACTATTATAGTGCTACTATAACTACATAAGCAAAATACGACTAGTACTATTATAGTGATACTACTACTAGAACTATTACTATACTACTATTTCTACTACAACTATACTTCTACTACTACTATGCATGATTACTACTATATTTCTACTACAACTACGATAATATCATCAATATTTCTATATAACTAATACTATTATAGTAAAGTATTACTACTACTACAACTATTCTCACTATACTACTAACTAACTACAATCCTACTGGTAGTACTATATTATATTATTACGACTATTATACTATTATTATTATTATTACTATAATACTACAAATAATGTCAATAATATAATACTACTACTAATATACTACAATACTGCTACTAAAACTACTATAGTATTATAGCTATAATATACTACCACCACTACCATACTATACTACTACTATATTATTACAACTACTACCAATATAATACTACTCCTACTCATACTATAATGCCGTAGCTAGAATTATTATAGTACTGTTATTACTATACCATACTACTATCATTGGTATACTGTATTATTAATACTAATATTATACTATTACTAATATACTTTTAATAGTATACTATTATTAGTGCTACTATACTAATGCTATACTACTATCAAACTCCTATGGTACTTTTACTACTATTAGATTATAGTATCACTATATTACTGTAACTACTACTATACTACCATTCGTACTATATTATTACTACTGTACTACAACTATAACTACAACTATATTATTATTGCTATTATACTATTGCTGCTACTACTACTATACTTCTACTACAATAATGTTAGTATTATACTACCACTACTTCTACAGTTAATTCTATGCTGCTATAATTACTGCTATACTTCTATGGTTATAACTAATATTATATTACTACTACTATTATAGTATAATGCTACCACTATTATTATTATTATATTATATTACTACTGTATTTCTATACTATATACCTTTACTATTATTATCTTACTATACTACTATATTATGACTACTTCTACTCCAACTGCAATAACAACTACTATATTACATTGAACTTAATGCTACTATTATACTATTACTATTATTATACGACTACTACTAGAACTATAATACTATTACTATTATATACAAGTACTACTATACTAATACTATTACTATAGCGCTACTACCATTAATATATTAACTATTATAGCTACTATATAACTGTCACTACTAATATTATAGCACTACTACTGCTACACTACTACTACTACCACTCTACAACAACAATTAGTAGTACGATTACTACTATCCTATTGTTACTATGCAACAATAACTACTACTATTACAACTAATACCACTACAATCATACTAGTATACTAGTAATACTACTATTATTATACCATTACTTTTATTATACTATTGATACTACTACTATTCTTACCATACTACTGACATAACTCTACCAGTATACTACTATAATCACTGTACTATAATGATACTACTATACTACTATTACTATAATACTAATATTGTATTATTATTATACTACTACTATACTACAACTATAATACTACTATTACTTCTACTACCGCTATACCACTACTATTATTGTAATACTACTAGTACTATATTATTACTGTTATTACTATTATACTACTACAACTATGCTATGACTAAAAATACTATCATACTACTACTATTATTATATTACTGCTAATACTACTATTACTACTATGATATTCCTACTAAATCTACTTTACTACAAATACTACGATTATACTTCTACTAGTATTATAATGTAATACTACTATTTTACTACTACTATTAAACTATCACTAGTATTGTTCGATTATTACTATATTACCACTACTGTTATAGAAATACAGTGATACTACTATTACTTCTATACTATTGTTACTACAACTATTTTTATACTTCTATTCCTATTCTATTTCTATAATACTATAACTTTACGACTGCTAATATACTTCTATAACTTAAACTATTACTAGTACTGTATGATTACTACTATAGTACCACTACTGTTATAGTAGTACAACTATACAACCATTACTACTATACTATTGTTATTACAACTATATTTATACTTCTATTACTATTTTACATCTATGATACTATAACTTCACAACTACTGCTATATTGGTACAACTATTACTATATAGCAAATATTATCATAACCATTATGCTACAATTATTGTTATTGTACTACAATACTACTATTATACTTGTACTGTTGGTACTGCTACTACGTTACTACTAGTATACTATTACAATTATATTACTATACTTCTATTATTACTATTGCTCTTCTTATATTTTAACTATTATATTACTCTACTATACTACTACTACAACTGCTATTATTATATTACTACAACTACTATACAACCACCATTACTACTACTGCTGCTGCTTAATATTGCTACGACGATTACTTACGATACAACCACCATTACTACTACTACTGCTGCTACTATTACTACTACTATTACTACTATACAATAACTACAATAGGACTATTACCACTTCTACTACTACTATACTACAACTATAACTATAATTATTAGAACTACTACTACTATTTTACTACTGCTAGTACTATTTTACTATTGCTACTGCAACTAATATATTACTACTACTACTGTACTTCAACAAATACTACTATTACTATTATTATACTACTATTACTACCAATATTATACAATAGTTAATACTATATAAATATTATACTACTACTATTATTATACTATTGCAACTACTATTTTACAAGAACTACTACTATTATACAACTACTACTATATTATAAATATATTACTACTACTACTATAGTACAACGAATACTATTGCTATTATATTATTACTACAATACTATTACTTTAGCAGTATATTGCTATTAGTTTTATACTCTACTATAATTACTATAAATGCAATAGTTTTCTTACTGCTATACTACTACTATTAGAACAACTATAGTACTACCACTACTATACTATTAATACTACTATACTACTACTATTATTATTATATTACTATTACTATTATACATCAACTACTTTTAGTATTACAACTAGTTCTACTGCTATACTACTATACTACTTCTACTACTATTACTAATGCAACTACTACTATTATACTGCAATACTCTACTACCACTACTACTACTACTACTACTATGACACCAATATTATAATACTACAATGTTACTACCATACTACAACTACAACATTAGTGCGACTACTACTAGTATAATAACTATACTACTACTATACTACCACTACTACTAGACCACTAACATTAGTATACTACTATTCTTACTACTATTATTCTACTACTAAACTACTAGTATACTGTTACTACTACTAAATAACTATTACTACTATTACTACTCGCACCACTATTACTTGACTACTATACTACTTTTACAACTAATACTACTGCAACAAGTACTAACTCTACTACTATTACTACTACTACTAGCAATATACTATTATTAGTATTACTATACTACTAATGCTACTACTATACTATTACTATGCTACTGCAGAGCTAAAATCAACCACCTAGGTTAGAAAGAGACTATGAGGGGTAATATCCAAACAAAAAAAGTAAGGATGGTTGGTAGCATAATTAGGCATTTTTGGATCATAATGTTTAATAGGTAAAAGCTTATGTTGTTAATTACACTAACAATCATTCAGAATCTCGTAAAGTAAGCAATCTAGCTAATGAAAAGTGCAACAGAAAGGAAAAAATTAGGTTTGATTAATTTGAGAGAAAAGTACATGGCTTACATAAAGAGCATACCTTCACTTTACAATTTAAGAAATTTAAATAAAAAATCATTAAGATTATGAAAATAAGAGAGGAAAAGGAAAGTGCTTGATATTAGTCACTGTCCCGCTCTTGTGCACTTGAAATATGAATAGATGGACCTTAGTTTGATCCTTGGTGAATGCTGATAATTTGGCTTGATTTCAGGGTATACCTAATTATCTTGGTTTGTGTTATTTGACCATTTTAAGATCTAAAGTTTACTGACTACATTATGCTTATTGTCAGTTGGCTTCTTTTTGATCTTTGATTTAATAATTGACACCATATTTGATATGTTTCGATTAAGTTTGAAGTATTGTCAATGGCTTTTGAGGGCATATTGGCTTAGCTTCAAAGTGTGGCTGATGGCTTGAAGCAACATCTAGCTGATTGACTAAGTAGGTTCAAACTTGCCTTTAGTTTGATTTCGTTCAAAATGGACTATGGCATTGGCTAATGCTGATCATTTCTATTTGATAATCAACAGCTTGGATTATATTTGAAGCATCACCAATGGGTTTGATCTTATGTTGGATAAGCTTATGTGTGTCCAATAATTTAAGCATGATGCAGGTTGACTTCTTTTGAATAAGGCATCTAGTTGACTAAGTGAGTTTAAGCCTACCTTTATTTCAATTTGAAATGTTTAGCAACTTTTTCTTATGCTAAGCATTTCAAATTTGATAATCAATAGCCGCTTTGGCATATTATTAGTTAAGTTTGCAGCATTTCTAATGACTTTTAAGCATATGTTGGCTTCGCTTTGAAGTGTGGTCAATAATTTTAAGTGAGTTGTTAGTTGACCATTTTCAAAAATGGCATAAGACTGACTAACTAAGCAAATCTAAGTTTGCCTTCAATTTGATTTGATTTGAAAAAATAATTGGTAGCCTTGGCTTGTGCTAATCATCTTCAATTAGAGAATTGGTAGTCTCATTAGCATATTGTTGATTAAGTTCTAGATATTACCAATGACTTTGAGCATGTTGTATACTAACTCTAATCAATCTTTGATCCAACTTTGATTAGGTTCTTGATGGATCCTGGTTCAATGTGTTAATAAACATGGGTTTGACCTATGTTGAACCCTTTCTAGGCTTAGGATCAAACCTTAATGGAGTTGGGTTCACGTTCATGATGATTTGATTCAACTTAGTTCTAGTTTAGGTTTGATCCAATTTTGTTTTAGGTTTGACTTGGTTTAAGTTTAGGTATGACCTAGTTCTAGTTCAGGTGTAACCTGGTGCAGAGACAAAATCATCAACCAGGATGGCAAAGACCCCATGAAGTAATCTGACAAAAATCAATGAAAAATGTATGTTGGTTTGAGTGTGCAATCAACTATTGTGGGAACACAACTTCCCAATATGTGCAAGCCCCTATTGTTAATTATCCTGATAGTTGTCAGAAACCTTTAAAAGTAAAGAATCTTGCTAATAAATATTGAGACACAAACGAAGGAAACATGATTGATTGCTTTGAGGAAAAGTGTATATGATTTAAGCAAGGGCATACTCTCACATTACAATTTAATGAATTCAAATTTACAATCATGAAGTACATGAAATAAGCAAGGGAGTGGAAAAAGCTTAATGCTCTCCACTGCCCTACTCCAGTGTTTTGGATGCTTGATTTGATATTTGGTGGATGTTAATGTCATGGCTTGATTTTAATATGTGGCTAATTGTCTTCATTTGTGTCAATTGACCCTATTAGGATCTAGAGTTTTATCGATGATTTTTTATTTGTTGTCAGTCAACTTCTATTGATTTTTGACTCAAAAAAATTATTAACAATATTATCTTATTCTAATTATTCTTATTTTGATAATGAACAACCTCTTGGTGTGTTATCGATTAGGTATGAAGCATTACCAATGGCTTTTGGAGTGGATTTAGCTTTGAAGCATGCTGATTATTTTATGCATATTATTAATAGATTTCATTTAATAATTGATGGCCTTATTAGCATATTGTCGATTAAGTTTGAGATGTCACTAATGGTTCTTAGGGTTGTCATGGCCACGTGTCACCAATGGCTTTTCAGATTGGTTTAGTTTTGAAGTGTGTTGAACAACTTTTAGCATCTTATCAGTTGATTTTGTCTAATAATCAACAACTTCATTGGCTTGTTGTCAATTAATTTTAAGGTATCACTAATGCCTTTTGGGGTTGGCTTAGCCAAGCACAACCATTGGTTTTTGGGATTAGTTTAGCTTTATAGTGTGGCCGACAACTTTTACCATATTATCAATTAACTTCATCAGATAATTGATGGCCTTATTGGAATATTGTCGACTAAGTTTTAGGAATCACAAATAGCTTTTGAACTTGTCTTACCCAAGTGTCACTTATGGATTTTAGGGTTGGTTTAGCTTTGAAGTGTGGTTGATGGCTTTAAGGGCATTGTCGGTTTATTTTGTCTAATAATCAATAGCCTCTTTGGCATGTTGTCGATTAAGTTTGAGGCTTCAATAATGACTTTTAGGGTTGGCTTAGCCATTTGTCACCAATTGCTTTCGAGGTTTGTTTAGCATTAAAGTGTGGAAGACAACTTTAAGCATGTTATTGGTTGACTTTGTTCAATAATTGATGGCCACATTGGAGTGTTATTGATTGAGTTTGAGGCATTGCCAATGGCTTTTTGAGTTTCCTTAGCCAAGAGTCTTCAATAGCTTTTAGGGTTGGTTTAGCTTTGATGTGTGGTTTGACTTAATTTAGAGTTCTACTCGAACTCATTTTGGTTAGGTCAAATGAGAGGTCTATTCAAACTTATTGTAAGTCTCAATGTGGTTTGACTCCAATTTTAGTTCTATTCAAACTTATTATAGTTTAGTTCGATTGTGGCTTGACATAGTTGAGAGTTCTCTTCAAACATTTTGTGGTTTAGTTGAATGTGGCTTGACTCAATTTAGAGTTTTATACAAACTTGTTATAGTTTAGTTCAATGTAGTTTAACTCAATTTAAAGTTTTATTCAAACTTGTTGTGGTTTAGTTCAAATGCAATTTGTCTCAATTTAGAGTTCTACTCAAGCTTATTGTGGATTAGTTCGAATGTGGTTCGACTTAATTTAGACTCTATTTGTACCTATTATGGTTAATTTAAAATGGTTTTGACTCAATTTAGAGTTTTTTTTTAAACTATTGTAGTTTAGTTCGAATGTGATATGACTCACTTTAGTTTGCTACATTTGTTTCAACCAAACTAACATGAGTTCAATGTGGTATTTAAATAACTTATGATTATCAATTTTATTTTGGTTTAAGAGCCCTCGGATTATCATAATGACTTTAGGTGAGATTACATGCTAACCTTAAGTTGTTTTGGCTTTTATGTGACCCGCAACCTGGCCATTAGTTGATTTAGTCTTTCAGGCAAGCTCGCTGGCAATCTTTTAGTTGATTATACTTTTAAACATGCCCGTAGGCTAGCCTTTAGTAAGAGTTTGAATTTTGGACAATCTGTAGGCAAACCATAAATGGATTGGACTTTCATGGGAGCTTTGCAGGCTGACCTTTCATCTGAATAGACTTTCTAGTAAGCTCGTAGGCTGACCTTTAGTTTGGATTGACCATTATTATACAATAATAATTATTACTACTAATACTATACTACTATTATACTACCACTATTATACCATTACGATATGACTATTATACATTTTGCTGCTACTATACTATCACTACTACTATTCTTACAAAGATATGAATATACTACTACCATTATACTATTACTACAACTCTTGCTATTATACAAGTATACTACTATTACAATACTTTTGTAACTACTACAATTATTATATTATTACTCCAACTACTAATATAGGTACCATGCTATGCTGATACCATACCTTACTACTAGAATATTACTATATTGTACTATTATACTATACTTTTATACTAATAAAATTGTTATGCAATAACTATATTATACTATATTGCTAGTATACTACATCACTACCTTGACTACTACTGATACAATGCTACTACTATTATTATATAACTACTATACTAATGCTACTACTTAGAATACTACAACTACTACTAATACTGGTATAATACAACTATCATTAGTACTTCTATACTATACTACTATTATACTAAAATACTATGTTGTTGTTCTATGCAACTATATTACTGTTATACTACTACTATTACTATAATATTATACTATACTACTATTATAGTACTACCATTATCACTTTACTACTACTATAATAGAGAACTATGCTAGTATTAATAGTATATTCTACTATTACACTATTACTATGCTACTATGACTACTTCTATACTCTAACTATACTACTGATATAATTTTTTTGTAGCAAATGGGATTTACCACAAAAGTCGTGCTTTAAGCAAGATTAAAACCAACAATCTCTCACATAGAAGAGGTTAGTGCAACTGCCAAGTGAATGCTTGAGGTATACTGCAACACAGTTATACTACTATACTACTACCGTTATACTACTTTTACTACTATATTACTATTATACAACTAGCAGTAGTATACTGCCACAGTTATAATTATGAAAACTACTACTATACTACTAACAAACTTCTACTACTACTAATATACAAGTATTGCTACTATATGACTTTTAATAATATCATACTAATATTACTATTATAACTATAGTACCATTATGACTACTAGTACTACTACTATATTACTATACTATAATTATACTATAACAACTATATTATTACTGCTACATTACTAATACTACTATAATTATATTACTACTAGTCATACTATTATACCAAACTATTACTAGAGAGGAAGAGGGAAGTGCTTGATACTCATCGATACCTCTCTCCTATGCACTTAAAGTATGACTAGATGGACCTTATCCTTAGTGGATGTTTATAATTTTGCTTGATTTTATGGTATGACTGACTATCTTAGTTTGTTTCAATTGACCCTTTTAAGATTTGAAGTAACTTGTAACACCCCTGTCGTGTCCGATCGAACCACAACATAAGTGGACAACATACATATAAAAGGTTTACAGAATACATAGAATTAAAGTTTATTTCATCGATACGAATATAGTTCATATAACGTAACAAAAAGTGGTCTCACCAGAAATACTCAAGTCCTCAAAAGTTTTCCCATCCATAAAAAAATAGAATAATCTATAAATAAATCAGCTCCCAGTGTAGTCGCACATGTGCCCTCTGCTACTGTAGTCACCTGTGCCTAGCCGCTACTCTCCTGTGGATAGGAACAATCAAAGAATGAGCCACGAATGCTCAATTGGGAGTTACCTCCTCCAAACAGTAGGAGAGTTCAATTTTTTAGATGGCAACAATAAAATTAACACAGTAGCAACAAAAATAATACAACGACAATGGTGATCAAGTAAACCAACATCCACAGCAAGGAATGAATCAACAAGGATATTTTATGGGTGTTGCTGGACCCCCTACCAAGCATAGTCATACCACGCTGCACTCCTAACCGTTGATGGAGTGGTGATCCATCTAGTAACCCAACGGATCACGTCCCCTACAATTCTGGAGACCGACCACACAAGACATCAAAATCACAATAGCCAATGGTTAGGGACAGTGACCATGGACTCCCCTACAGATATTACGAAGATGGTCGCACCCCCTACCAAGCAGAGTCAAACCAATCTACATGTAAATCAGTATATGGGTGTGGCTGGACCCCCTACCAAGCAGAGTCATACCACGCTACACTCCCAACCACTGATGGAGTGGTGATCTCATCTAGTCACACAACAGATCACGTCCCCTACCATTCAGGAGACCGACTACTCTCACGTCTGACAGTCTCACTAATCCCGTACCGAAGCAGGGAATCGCCGACTGGTACCAGTCAAATAGAGTCCCATTGTATACGTCCCTCAAGATACCAAAGGCTCAGCCACAATAAATATCGAGTCAAGATTACCAAGCGATAGAAAGGAGTCGACTCGATCACAAATCAGACTATCCAACTAGAAGACATCGTCAAAGGAAGGATTCGAGACCATCAATAGAATCAGCATGAAAAACTGAGTCCAACGACTCTTAGACCATCATAATCGGATCTCAAATGAGAAGGTTACAACTGTTCAAATGTATATATGCAATTTAGCCCCTATATCATTCCAAATTACAACTCCGTCATCAAGGTAAATAATTTCCATCAATTCTACATTGTGAACCTCAAAATTATCATATTTTTATCAATAGTCATTGATCATTGATCCAGCAATTTATCATCCAAGTCCTTAATAATTCCAAATTTAATCCTTACAGTATATTTTTCACAAAAGTCCCCAATACAATTTGACTCACAGATTAGTTCTTCAAGTTCTAAGTCATAACCAATCTAGTCGATTTCCCAACAAATCATAATTTGATTCCATCTTACAAATTCATCCTCAATGAGATTTAAGTATCCCAATCAAATTTTGACACAATCATAAATCAATTATCCCACACTTAAAACAATTTATCAATTTTACTAAATTCCTCCAATCTAATCTGCAACCAATTTCAATTCCAATTCATAATAATCAGATTCATTTCAATCAACCACATCATGAATTTAGATTACTTAGCTTGATCTAAACCATTCACCTCATCATTAGTTCAATTAACCTCAAGCCTGATTCAAACCAATTCCAAAACTAGAATCTAAACCAAAACCGATTCTGAACCAAACCTAAACCAAAATCGACTTTAAACTAACGAAAACCAAAACCATCTTTAAACCGAAATCAAAACCAAAACCAATCATCTTTAAACTAAACCTAACCAAACCAACTTTAAATTAAACCAAAACCAAAACCCATTATCTTCTTCCTCCTCAAACCCTAAACCTAAATCTACTGCCTCTGCCACCGTCGCCACCGCTGCCAGGCCGCCACACTGTCCGGCCGCCCCGCTGCCACGCCGTCGTCTCCACTAGACCACGGCTGCCGCATGGCCACCGCTTCCGGCGTCGTCAGATCCACGCTTCCCCTGCTCCTCTAGTCATCGTCAACCCTTGCTGTCGGGCCAAAGCAGGCACCGTCACAGCTTGCATAGCCTGAGCTACCTGCACAGACGCATGCTGGCGGACCTCGGCCCACGCAGTCGTGCGCCCACCACAGGCCACTCCCGACGCCGTACCACGCGCCGGAATTGCGTTGATGCCGGATCCCGTGCTGCCTGTGTGCGATGCCTGCGCACAACAGCGCCGCACACCATCGCACCGCATGCTGACGCACCACTCTGAGCACGCCGCCATCTCCACTTCCGGACGCCGGAGCATAGCGGACACTGATTGGAGAGGAAAACGGGGATTTTGCAAATCTAATTCTCTAATTTTTCTATTCTCAAAACATGTCATAGATCGGTATAACACCTCAAAAATTAGACATATCTGATCTCTAGTCAATTTTACTTAGATCTAGGTTATCATCATCCTCCTAAATATCATGAGGGTCACTAAGTTTACCGACTATTCAACAAAAACTTGTCTCAGGAATAGAGGCAAAGAAAGATGGATGAAAATAACTCAACCTACTTTGAATAGAGGTAAAGAGAAACGAATGAAAGTAACACCACCTATTTCAAATAAAGGCAAAGAGAGAACATATGAAAATAACTCAACCTACTTCGAATAGAGGTAAAGAGAAATGGATGAAAGTAACACCACCTACCTCGAATCTCGATAACGATCGTCTCGATTCTCCTTGCCACTCCGTGAGCCTCCCCAACGATCGTTCCTTGACTCTCTCTCTCCCTTCAAACCGGCTCTCTATCCGTCAGGTTTTAGTGGGTGGTAGCTGCCTATAAATAGAGGCTTTTATTGGGTTGTGAGTTGTGGGCCCGAGTAATGGGCCGTTATGGAGTAACAGGTGGTTACATAACTACATTAGGCTTATTGTCAGTTGTCTCCCTTTGATCTTTGATTTGATAATCAATGACCTCTTTAACATGTTGTCAATTAACTTTGAAGCATTATCAATGACTTTTGAGTGTGTGTTGGCTTAGCTTCAAAGGGCAGCTAATGGCTTTAAGTGTATTGTCAATTGACCTCTTTCGAATATGACATCTAGATGATTGACTAACCAGGTTCAAGCTCGTCTTTAGTTCGGTTTGATTTAAAATGGATTGTGAAATTGGCTAATGTTAACCAATTCTATTTGATAATCAATAGCTTTGATTATATTTGAAGTGTCACCAATGAATTTGATCTTATATTGGAAAAGCTTGCAGTGTATCCGATGACTTTATCCATAATGCTAGTTGACTTCTTTTGAATAAGGTATTTGGTTGACTGACTAAGCGAGTTTAAGCCTACCTTTAGTTCAATTTGAAATGGTTAGCAACTTTGGCTTGTGTTGAGCATTTCTAATTTGATAATCAACAGCCTCTTTGGCACATTACCTGTTAAGTTTGAAGTATTGCCAATGACTTTTGAGTGCATGTTGGCTTAGTTTTGAAGTGTGGTCAACAATTTTAAGTGTGTTGTCTATTGATCACATTCAAACATGGCATAAGACTAATTGTGTAAGCAAGTTCAACCCTATCTTAGGCTTCATTTGATTTGAAAAAATAATTGGTGGTCTTGGCTTGTGTTAATCATCTTCAATTAGGGAATCGATAGTCTCATTAGCATGTTGTCAATTACGTTTGAGGTGTTGTTGACATCTTTGGGCATGTTGTAGACTAACCTTAACTAATCTTCGATCCAACCCTAATTAGGTTCTTGATGGATCTTGGTTCAGCATATTAATGGATTTGGGTTTGTCCTAAATTGGACCATTACTTGGGTCAAATTCAAACCTTAATGGAATTGGGTTCAATTTCAAGATGTTTTGATTAAAATTTGTTCTACTTTTGGTTCAACCAAATTTTGGTTTAGCTTCAACTTAATTTATGTTTAGGTGTGACCTAGTTCTAGTTTAGGTGTTACCTAGCGCAAAGCCAAAATCATCAACCTAGAATGGCAAAGACCCTGTGAAGCAATCTCAAAATAACAAATAAAAGATATATGTCAGTTTGAGTGTACAATCAAGTATTTTGAAAACTTGATTTCACAATAGGCACAAGCTCCTATTGTTAATTATCTTAATAAT
The DNA here is from genome assembly GCA_005019695.1 of Trichopus zeylanicus subsp. travancoricus. Taxonomy (NCBI): domain Eukaryota; kingdom Viridiplantae; phylum Streptophyta; class Magnoliopsida; order Dioscoreales; family Dioscoreaceae; genus Trichopus; species Trichopus zeylanicus. The sequence continues at coordinate 116,623 of RXID01014473.1, read as the reverse complement.
TGTTAGGAACATTATAAAGTAAAGAACCTAGCTTATAAAAATAGAGACACAAAAGTAGAAAACATGATTGATTGATTTGAGGAATTGGGTGCATGGTTTAAATAAAGGCATACCCTCACACTATAATTTAAGGAATCTAAATTCACAATCATAAATGACATGAAATAAGTAATGGAATGGGAAAAGTTTGGTGCTCATCACTGCCTTGCCCTCGTGTTCTGGACCGAGTTGAACTTTACATGGATGGATGCTTGGCTTGATATTTTGTGGTTGTTAATGGCCTGGCATCACTTCAATGTGTGGCTAACTCTCATGGCTTGCCTTAGTTGATCGCATTAAGATCTATAGTTTTACTGATGTCTTTCTCTTTGTTGTAAGTTAAATTTCTTTAATTCCTAACTTGAGAAAATGATTAACAGCCTTAACTTTTGCTAATTATTTTTAATTTGGTAATCAACAGCCTCTTGGTGTGTTGTTGATTAGGTTTGAGGCATCAATAATGACTTTCGGAGTATATTTAGCTTTGAAGGGTGGCCAATGACTTAAGCATATTATTGGTTGACTTAATTTGATCATTGATGGCCTCATTGATGTGTTGTTGATTGAGTTTGAGGCATTTCCAATGGCTTTGCTAGTTGGTTTAGCCAAGCATCTTCAATAGATTTTGGGGTTGGTTTAGCTTTGAAGTGTGGTTTTACTTAATTTAGAGTTCTATTCGAACTTGTTGTCATTCAGATCAAATAAGAGTTATTGTCAAACTTACTATGAGTTCAAAAATCGTTTGACTCAATTTTTAGTTGTATTCAAACTTATTGTGATTTAGTTCAATTATGGTTTGACTCAATTTAGAGTTCTTTTCAAAATTTTTGTGGCTTAGTTCATTGTGGTTTGACTTAATTGAGAGTTCTATCAAAAATTATTCTGGCTTAGTTTGAATGTTGTTTGATTCATTTATAGCTCTATTCAAACATCTTGTGGTTTAGTTTGAATGTGGTTTGACTCAATTTAGAGTTCTATTCGAACTTGTGGTGCTTATGGTTTGACTCAATTCAGAGTTCTATTTGAACTTATTATGATTTAATTCAAATGTGGTTTTACTCAATTTAGTGTTCCAATTGAATTTGTAGTGATTTAGTTTGAATATTATTTGACTCTATTTAGAGTTCTATTTAAATTTGTTGTGGTTTAGTTTGAATATGATCTGGCTCAATTTATAGTTCTATTCAAACTTATTATGGTTTAGTTCAAATATTGTTTGAATCAATTAGATTTTAATTCAGAGTTATTATGGTTTGACTTAATCAGTATTCAATTTGGATTTATTTTGATTTAGTTGTTGGCCCGATTATGGTTGAATCTGAACATAGGTTATTAGTTTTTTGATTAAAATAGATGACCAGATGGGATATCGATCGACCAGCCAAAATGGGTTTCATTTTAGGTTTGATATACCTGGATGACTGGTTTAGGTATTGATCATTTGACAAAGAGGATTCTTTTCCTGGTTTATCAAAATTGGACGATTAGTTGGGGTACTGGTCACCTAATAAAGAACCTACAGTTTCTTGATTCATTAGAACTAATTGACCAATTGAGGGTTTCGATTGACTCGGAGAGTTTTGCTACTTATGTTTGAGTATGATAGGTTAGCCGGCTGGCAGAGAACTTTTATACTCATTTGGACTAGTTTTAGTCTATTTGTTTTTATCCATTTCAAGTTTATTTGGTGTTTTGTTTAAGTCACTTTGGTTTGGTATATTTGTTTCAACCAAACTAACTTGAATTCAAAAGAGTTGAACCATTTAAACAATTTTTGTTTATCAATTTTATTTTAGTTTGAGAACCCTCAAACTATCATTATTACTTTGCATGAGCCTGTAGACTGACCTTAAGTTCCTTTAACTTTCAAGCTACCATAACTATGCCATTAGTTGATTTAGAATTTTAGGCCAGCCCATAAGTCATCCTTTAGTCCATTACAATTTTAGGCATGCTCACAGACTAGCCTTTAGTAGCAGTTTAACTTTTCAACGAGTTCGCAAGTTAATCCTAAACCGATTGGACTCTTAGGTGAGCCCTGTAGGCTGGTTTTTAATCTCAATAGACTTTCAGGTGAGCTTGGAGGCTCACCTTTAGTCTTAATTGACTGCTATTAGACAATAACAATTATTACTATTACTAATATTACTGCTAATACTATGTTGTTATTACACTACTTCTATTATACTACTACTATACGACTACTATATAATGTACTACTACTATAGTACTACTACTGCCACTATTTGTACTACGATGTGACTATGCTACTGCTACTGTACTACTGCTATAACTCTTGCTTCTATATGAGCATACTACTAATACAATACTACTACTACTACTACAACTATTATACTATTACTTCTACTACAAGTACTATGCTATACTTCTAGTATAATACATACCATAGTGCTATAATATTACTATATTATACTATTAAACTATACTTTTATACTACTATTATTATAATACAATGACTATTCTAATACTAATTCTACTATATTGCGAGTATACTATGCCATTAGTTCAATTACTACCGATACAATACTACTACTAAATAACTATCATATTAATACTATTACAATTATATTACTACAATACTGCACTACAAATACTACTAATACTAGTATAATATAACTATTGTTAATACTATTATTATATTAAAATACTATATTATTGTATTATACAACAATATTACTATTATACTACTATTACTATGCTATTATACTATAATACTATACTACCACTACTGTTATACTCCTACCATAATACTGTCGTTACTATTTTACTACCACTATAGTAGACTATCATACTAGTATTAATAGTATACTTCTACTACTATATTACTATTATACTACTAATATCACTCGTATGCTTCAACTATACTACTGATATAATTTTTTTTTAGCAATTGAGATTTGCAACCAAAGCCTTGCTTTAAGTGAAGTTCAAACCAATGACCTCTCACTTGGAAGAGGTTAGTGCAACCATGAAACTAATGCTTAGGGTATACTACTAACACAATTATACTACTATACTATTACCGTTATACTACTAACACAATTATACTACTATACTATTACCGTTACTGCTATATTACTATTCTACAACTAATAATAATATGCTATCATATTTACTACTCCAACTACTATTATACTATTGACATACTTGTACTACCATTAATATATATGTAGTACAACTATACGACTTCTACTAATATAGCAATAATATTTCTATTATAACTATAGTACCACTCCTAGTAGTAATACTACTATTGTATTACCATACTGCAATTGTATTATAACAATTATACTATTACTAGCACTTCTCTAGTACTACTATAATTATACTATTACTATTAGTAGTACTATTATACTAAACTACTACTATTATGATGCTACTACTATATTCCTATACGACTCTTTCTTCTATATTACTACTACTATTACTGCTACTACTACTTTTACCATGCTACTATCATAGCACTACTAATATGCTACAACTAAACTAGTATAAGTACTACTATTATTTCCACTAGTATACTTCTAATATACTATGACTATATTACTATACTACTAGTATACTATAATTACTGCTATAATTGTACTATTATTACTATTACTATGTTAGTACTACTATTTTTACAACTATTACTACCATAATAATATATTATTACTGCTACTATACTACTACTAATGTTATACTACTGCTAATACTCATACAGCTACGATATTATACTACTACTATATTACTATACTACTATTGTACTATTACTATAATTGGAACTTACTACTATTATAATACTATACTACTGTAATGGTCCTATGACAATAGTTGCAAGAACAACAACTACTACTCTTATATTAATACTACTAATATCATTAGTACTACTAATACTTTTACAACAATGTTACCACTACCACTATACTACTAATACTAATATTTTACTACTAGTACTAATATTATATCATACAACTATTGTACTTCTACTATTATATTATTACTACCACTACACTACTACTATTACTACTATATTGCTACTATATTACTACTACTAATACTACTATTAATATACTATATTATTACTATACTACTAGTACAATAATGTTACACTACTATTGTATTACTACTACTACACCATTACTACTATATTACTAGTATTATACTAATGCTACCTCTACTATTACTACTAAACTATAATACTCATACTATAGTACTACCAACATAGTATTATTCTACTTCCATACTACTACTAGCATTATTATTATACTATAACTATATTACTAATATACTTCTATTACTATACTAATATTATAACTATAATAGGTTTTAGTAGTATACTACTTCTATACTACTATAATACTACTAGTACTATACTAGTATTAGTGCGAGTACTACAATATTACAATATTATTACTCTAATACTACTACTATTGTAGTACTACTATCACTGCAATTAATTCTATTACGCTACTAGTACTCCAATATTACAATACTAGTTCTAATATTACCAATGTTACTACTACTATAGTATCACTATACTAATATTGTATTATTATACTACTACTCTAATAATATATTGTTACTAATATACTACTACTACTATTAGTATATTACAACTACTATTACTATTTTAATACTACTATGCTATTATTATACTGCTATTATTACTATGTTTCTATACAATTCTATTATATTATGCTAGTATACTTCTACTACTATTGTAATAGTACTATACTATTGCTTTACTGTGACAACTACCATACTACTACTATACGTCTACTACTCTACGACTACTACTATTATCATATTGTTATATTACCACTAGTATCAAAAAAGTACTACCTCTACTACTGGTACTACTACTATAGCAGACTACTGCTATACTGCAATATTGCTATACTATATTACTAGTACTACTGTATTATACGATACTTTCATATAACTACTATACTAATACTATACTATTACTACTACTATATTGATATGATAATATACTACTATTTTTATATTACTATCATACTATACTAGTATAACTACTGTAGCTATTACACTATTACTACTATTAGCATTTCTAGCATGCTATACTACTACTATACTGCTATATTACATTATTATTATATTGTTACTACGACTGCTAAAAAATTCTTACTATTAATATACTACTACTGTATTACTAGTATACTGCTACTGCTGTAAATATATTATTACTACTACTATATTATTATTATACTGCTATTATACTACTTATTGCTACTATAGTAGTATAGTACTACTAGTATGCTACTACTACTATAATTATTATGTTACTATTGTAATGCTATTACTACTACTACTATATTTCTATTATACTACTATTGTTATACCACTTATATTCTACTACTACTATAGCACTATATTACTACTACTGTCGCTACTGGTATACTACTATTTTTAGACTACTAGAATACTGCTACTATTATTATACTATTATCCTACTATTAGTACCATCATTGCTACTACATTGCTACTACTTTACTACCAACTACTACTAGTACCGCTATTATTGAATTATACTACTACTACTTTATTACTTCTACTACGAGACTATACTACCAATATTGCTACTCTACTATTAGACAACAACTAGATAACTACCATACTACTACTATATTAGTGTATAATTAGTATAATACAATACTGTTACTATTATAACTACTATTACTATGACTGTTATTACTATATTGTTATACTAATATTACTATACGACTATTATTAATACTACTATTATACTACTAGTATATTTATACTATACTACTATTGTTATTGTTACACTACTACACCTTATTATGTACTCAAGTGTACTCAAACCATCTAAATTTTTTTTTTTATTTTGGGATTACTCCTCACTATCTCTCACTATCCTAGATTGTTGATTTTGGCTCCAAAAGTTTTACACATCCAGTGGGACATGACTTCACCTCCAAGTGTAGAAACCTAATTTGCCTAGATGCATAATAAAAGAAGAAATACAAAAAACTAATGGTTGACTTTTTATTAAAAAAAGGGAATCACCATCATCAAGTGACTTCCCTAACTTAATCTATACTACTGTCCTCAGTAGAAGGTTTGTGGTATACTTTCCTCAACCAATGATAACTGTGAGGGCAATTAGAGTCTATATAAAGATGTATTAACTAGTCACCTCCCTTTTAGGGGTAAAGTCCTCTCACCTAAGGGATAAAGGCTAAGTCCACCTAGGGAGCAAGGGCCAAACCCATTCAAGGAACTAAGGTCAAATATTATTTTGTCAAAGCTCGACAACAAAGTAGAAAGTCTATTGGCACAGACTAGGGCATCAGCCTTCCAAGGGCTTGGCAATATCTTTTAGAAGGCAAGGATGATCGTTAATGATATATGGTGGAGTTAAAATCTCTCAACCACCCCAGCTTGCCAATGTCCTAAGTTGACTTTAGGAATGCAAATATACATTGTTATGACAAAAAAGTCCATTTCCATATGGTAAACAAAGTCCATCTTGTGCGATGATCAAACCTGCATCTACATGGCAAACAAATTCTATTTTGTGCAATGACCAAGCTCACATTTACGTGGCAATTCAAGTATACTTCCATATGGAAATTAAAGTTCATGTTGTTGTGTGGTGATCAAGTCCACATTTATATGACAATTCAAGTCCACTTCCATATGCCCAATTAAATCTATTTCCATATGGCAAATAAAGTCCATTCTACGTGGCATCCAAGCCAGTACCTAAATGGCAAATTGACTTCACTTTCACATGGTTAATAAAAGTCCATGTTCATATGACAAATTAAGTCTATATTTACCTAACAATTCAAGTCTACTTTCACAAGACACGCAAAGTATATTTTATGTGGCAATCAAGCCCATATTTAGATCAAAGTTTTAAAAATTGGCTGAAATATTTCAGTTTTAGCCAAAACATTTTGGCTAGTACTTATGTTTTGATTTTTATAGTTTGTGAAGAAGCTTGAAATAAGACAGCTGAGCTTGTTATCCAACTTGATGAAGCTTCCAAGCTTGCCTTTGTCCTTGAGCTCTGTCATTTGCCTCCATTTCTTCTTCTTCTTTTTCTTCATCTTCTTCAAATCTAATAGCTTCTAAGATAGCGATCGAGCTATCCAAGGCAGAGAAGAAGGTGGAGTATGACAAGAAGCTATGCTTCCTCTTGGATGAGTATAGTGTTGATCGCCACCTGTATACAATAAGGGATCCAATATCTTTCAAACCAAGACAACAATGCCATCTTCATCTTTGTCTGTGAGGACTATAAAGAACTTAACTCTAGAGATTAGCTAGTTATGCATGTCTAGATTTAGCAACGACGATCGATGGAACACTAGGTTAGGCCAACCAAACTAATGCAAGAAGAGTGCATATCCCTTATCTCATTCATAATTTTATTAGTAATAGTGGTAGTACTAGTAGTGTTAGTATAGTAGTAATATAGTAGCAGTAATAGTACAGTAACAACTATAGTGATAGAGCTTAGATAAGATGACAAGCAAACCAAAAGAAAAACAATGAATGAAATAAATGAAAAGAAAAGAATCTCATGATCAAGTTGATAATATAGAATAACCATATATTAGATAAGTGACCGGTGATAAGAAAGATCACCACCATTGTGATTATGCAAGCCACCACACCTAAAAGAAGTGGTTGGAGTAATTTGCCATGCTTGAAGGAATTCAAGTTACAAGAATTGATAAGCCTTGAAATTCAATTCAAGAACCAACTTCAAAGAAGTTTAATTAAAATAGAGAACTTATAGGTACTAGAAAAGGTATAATAAATATAACATTTCAAAATACTAAAGGTTTACATTGGAAACTAGTTAAAAAACTCTTAGAATTCCAAAAGACTCCTAGAATTTTAAGTAACATTAAATTTTGTCAAATAGGACAATGGTCCACTTAAGAAGTTCTAATAGGCTAAACTAGACCTCCACTTGGGTTAGCCCACTTATTCTTGAAGGCAAAGGGTTTGACCCAGTTTGGCCTTTCACTTGATAGTTGACTTAATGTTCTCCTTAATTTGGTTATCACTGGTTGATGCATCAATAGTTGTATAGTAGCAGTACAGTGATAATACTAGTGATAGTAAAAGTATAGTAGTATAATAATGTTAGTATAGTGGTAGTATAATAGTAGTAGTAATAGTATTTATATAGTAGTTATACAATGATATAATAGTAGTAGTATATTAATAGTAGTAATATTGTAGTAGTATAATAGAAGTTGTGTAAAAAAGTATAATAAAAGTAGTAATGGCAATATAGTAGTAGTACAACAGTAATGCTAGTATAATAATAATACTAGTAGTGGTACAATAGTAGTACTAGTAGTAGCAGTATAACAATACTAGTAGTAATAATAATATAATAGTAGTAGTATAGTTCTAGTATTATAGTAGCAATAGTAGTATAATAGTATTTTTGCAGTAATGGTAGTAGTAGTAATAGAATAATAGTAACATTATATTAGTAATGATTGTAGTACTGTAGTAGTAGTGTAGTGATTGTAGTATATGAGTATAGTATTAGTAATAGTTGTAGTAGTCTTCTAGTATAGTAGTATGGTAATATATTTGTATGGTAGAATAGTACTGATAAGAGTATTATAGTAGTATAATAATACTAGTCATATTGTGTTAGTTGTGAGATACTAGTATAGTAGTAGTAATAATAGCAGTACTATAGTAGTATATTAGTATAATAGTGTAATAATATAATAGTTGTAGTAGTGCAGTATAGCAATTTAATAGTATAATAATAGTAATAGTGATAACATGATAGTAATAATATAGTAGTATATAGTACAATAATAGTAGTATAGAAGCAATAATAGTAGTAGTAATAGTATAATTATGAAATCATAGTAGTATCATATAGTATTGTAGTATAGTATTATAGTAGTAGTAATTATAGTAGTAGTATAGTAGTATTAGGATAATGCTAGTAGAAGTACTATTATAATAGTAGTAGTAGTATAATAGTAGAAATAAAGATTGCAGTAGCTAGACATGTCAAAACAGATTAATGGTTCATGGGCTGGCTCAATAAATCTCGTAATGGCCCATGCTTGGTACGACCCAAACTTTATAATATTCGGGTCATGTCTGTCACAGGCCATATGCCAGGCTTGGACTCGCACTCCCTGAGCAACCTGTGGGCCAAACATGACCCACAGCATGATTAGGCCGGGTACGGCATGGCCATACCAGACACCTTCTTTCTTTTTTATTAGCCGTGCCAGGTATGACCTGAAATAGTTTTGATGGCCTAGTAAAATAGACCATGCCAACCTACCATGCCCTGCTTGACACATCTAATAGTAGTAATATCATAGTAGTAGTGTTGCAATATAATAGTAGTATATAGTAGCAGCAATAATAGTATATTTATTACATTGAAGTAGTATCATAATAGTAATAGTATAATTTTAGTATATTAGGAGTAGTATAGTGGTAGTAGTATAATAATATAATGGAGTAGTATAAAATAGTAGTATATCATTACTAGCATATTGTAGTACTAGTACTAGCAATAGCAGTAGTATAGTAGTAGTAGTATAAAATATAGTATTAGTAAATAGCTGTAGAAATAATAATAGTATATTAGTAAATAAAAGTAGAATACTAGCAGTATTGTGGTAATTGGTAAAAGTATAATTGTAGTAGCATAGTAATACAACAGTAGTTAATAATAGTTGTAATGATAATAATATATTTGTGGCAAGTAGTATAATTATAATTATAGTATAATTACAGTATACTAGTAGTACTAATAGTAACACCGTGGTAGTATAATAGTATAATATAGTATTAGTATAGTATTGTGGTAGTACTAATAGCAGTAGTATAAAAATAGTATAGTAATAATAGTAATATAGTGGTAGTATAATAGTATACTATAATTGTATAAAATTGTAGTATAGTATTAGTATAGTATAATACTAATCTTTGCAATAGTAGTATAGAAGTAGTAGTAGTAATAGTAATTATAGGAATATGGTAGTATTAATATAATAGTATTAGAGTTGTAAGTAGTAATAGTAATGAAAAAAGTATATTAGTAATATATAAGTAATATACTAATAGTAGTTATATAACTGTATGATGATAGTAGCAATAGTATTATAGTAATATCAGTATAGTATTAGCAGTAGTATAATGGTATAGTAATGGTAAAAATTATAGTATAATAGCATTAGTATAATAGTAGTAGTTGTATAGTGGTCGTAGTATTATCGTAGTGATATAGTAGTAGTTGTACTAGTATATTAGTTATAAAAATATAGTAATAGTAGAAGTATAATAAGAGTAGTAGTATAATGGAAGTAGTATAGAAGTATAATAGTATTATTATAATAATATTATAGTAGTATTATATTAGTGTTATAATAGTACTATATATTAATAGTACTACTAGTAGTAGGATAATAGTATAGTAGTAGGATAATAGTATAGTAGTATAATATTGTAATGGTAGTCGTATATTTGTACTATTGTAATTTAGTATTATTAGTAACAATAGTTATAATAGTAGCAATGATATTATAGTATTAGAATTAATAGTAATAGTGCCAGTAATAGTAGTAGTACTAATATAGTATAGTTGTAGTATTAATAGTATAATAATAATAATATAGTAGTAGCAATATGTTATAAATAATAATAGTATATCATCAATAGTAGTAACATAAAACTACTAGTACAGCAGAAATATAATAGTTATGCTAGAACTACTAGTAGTATATTTGTAGTAATAATATAATAGTATAATAATAGTATAGTCGTCGTACTATTTGTAGTAGTATAGTTATTAAAAAGCAAGAGCATAGAAATAGTATAGTTGTAGTAGTAATAGTAGAAGTAGTATTTTTAGAGTAATTTTAGTATCAGTAGTCTTTGTAATGTAGTAATAGTACTAATAGTATGATAATATAGTAATAATAGTTGTATACTATAAATAATAGTAATATACTAGAAACAAGAGTAATATACTACCAATAATAGTAGTATAAAACTGCTAGCAAAGTAATAGTAGAATAATTACAGTAGTACTAGTAGTAATATAGTAGTACAATATTATAATAGTGTAGTAGTAATATAATCATGCTAAAATAGTAACATAGGAGTATAATAGCATTATAGTATTAGTACATTAACAATAGCACTAGTAGTAGTAAGTTATAGTAGTACTAATATTAGTAATACTCTTTGTACAATAAATGTACTAATAGTATAATAATAATAATAAGCAGTAATATTACTGTAATACTAACAGTAGTGCAAAACCACTAGTGTAGAAGTAGTATAATAGTAGTAGTAATAATAGTAATCTGGTAGTGATATAACAATATAGTAATAAAAAAAAGATACTATAATAGAAGTATAGCAGTAGTAATAGTAATAGTAGTATAATAGGTACAAAGTAGGAGTATAGTAGTGATACAGTAGTAATATAGTAGTAGTAGTAGAAATAGCATAATTATACCTATACTCTTATACTATATTAATAGTAGTAGTAATAGTATAATAATTGTATAATAATACTATTAGTATAGTAGTAGTATGTTAGTATGATAGAAGCATTATATTACCAATTTAGTAGTTGTAGTATTAGTGGTGATAAAATAGTGACAATATTATAGTAGTAGTAATAGAGTAGTTTGGTGATAGTATTAGAAGTAGTATATTAGTAGCAGTAGTATCGTAGGACTACTATTATAGCATAATAGCAGTATAGTAGTCATATGGTCGTAGGAGTAATAATAATAGTAATGGTATAGTACTACTATAATAATAGTTAATACTATTGTAGTAATATGATAATAGTTGTAGTACAATAATAAAAATTGTAAAATAATACTACATTAGTAGTAATAGTAATATATTATTTATAGTAATAGTGTTATAGTTATAGTAAAATGATAGTAGTATAATAATAGTAAAGTAATAGTAGTAGTCATGTAGCAGTTGCATAAAAGTATAGTATGACAGTATAGTCATATAGCATGGTGGTAGAGTATTATAATTGTAGTATGGTGGCTGTAACGTAATAGTAGTATTATAACAATATTTATAGTAGTACAGTAGTAACAGTAGTATAGTATGGTGGTAGTAGTCATACAATAATAATAGTAATGATAGTAGTAATATAATAATAGTAATAATATAGTAGTAGTATAGTAGTAGTATAGTAGTAGTATAATACTATAGTATAGTAGTGTAGAACAGAAGTTAAGTATTAATATAGTATAGTAGTAGTAATGGAAGCACTAGTAGTATAGCAATAATAATAATAGAACTAATATAGAATTATAATTTTATAATAATAATAGTTATACTATCATAGTAATATACTATTATACTACTACTATATTACTATACTATTATACTACTTTATTATAGCACTACTACTATACTATTACTATATTACTATAATATTACAGCAATATATTACTGCCACTACTATGATACTGCTACTTAACTATTACTACTATTAATAACACTACTATTATATTTGATGACACACTAAGTTATAAAATAGATGACCCAAAAGCAAGTGGGAAACCAACTCACATGATGAACCACTAACTATGGTAACCGAGCTTTTGGCCTTGAGGCCATTATCTTAGGTGATGTCGTTGATGTCAAGTCACCTCGATAGTATCATTGTAGTCCATCTAGCAAAAGTTCATCATGTTTCCTATGAGAAGATTTGCGAAGCTCAACCCATATATGGATATGGTCTACTATTCATAGAATTACAGTGGCAAGGATTCCTTAAAAAAGTTATTAGCAGAAAATCTGAGAGTGATGCCAGTAAAATAAGGAGAGTTTGGTATAATAAGGATTAAGATTATGAAATTTCACATTTGCTCAAAGGCCTTCTTGACATATAAAACATGGGGTTGCCACGAAGGTAGGGGACTCTCTCTCTCTCAAACTCTATTTCTCTTTTTCTCTGGAAAAAATCAAAGAGAACCTTTATGACTTGAGTGTCAGAGTGACTATCGTCGGAGAAGCTCCTGGCTATCCTCCTTATAGTTCTTTCTTCTTCTTGCAGATTATTGGCTTGACAACCTAGTGGATTGGCTCTTGAGGAGCCTTCGAGTCTAGAACCAATCTTGAATTGTGCTCTATCAACAATTGGTGATTTTTATTAAGATCTACTTTGCCTCCCTTCTTTGTTAATCTTAGTGATGTTCAATAACCTTCTAGTAATGTCACCTAGAGCACCAAGACCCTCATCATCCAAGAATCCAATCATAGGGCAAGTAGACCCAAGATCAGTGAAGCTACATAATTTATCTAGCCAGCTAGGCAAACCAATGTAGCAAGAAAACTCTTTGACCTGAACACAACCACTGCACTTGGGACCCCTTCTACAAATCATCCTTGAGGCTTTGATAGGTCCCTCTAGCTTGGTAGAATAGCATGAGTCTAAAATTCTAGCCATAATCATTCAATAGATAATGCAGTTGTTCGAGGCCCAGGCACAAGCATGCACAACCTACAAGCATGACAATTGCAAAAATAGGTCTAAATGATGTGGCACCTCAGGGCTCATAAGGCCCTACAACAGGTTCCAATTAAAGCTCTAGTGCTAGCCTAAGGCACTATCATAAACCAAAACCTAAATCATAATTACACCTTAGTTCCTTTGTAGAGTAGCGTCAACAGGTTACCATGACCCCTAGGTCACAATTTCATTTTCTTAGCATGTTTTGAAAGATTATTATTGATATAATATAAGCTATGATCCAACCGATAAGGCAATATATCACATGAATGCTAGTCAGGCACTAGATGGGGTGAAATCAATGTTCATGAAGGAGGCCATGCTATATCTAGTTTGGGAAAGGTCATGGATAATGAGTCACCCTCAACAACTACAGTACAATACTTCTCAAATCCTTGAAATTGCATACTCCTACATGTAGCTAAAATTCCACTAGCCTCCCTAACAAGTGTATGATAGCACAAAGGGCCTAGTCGATCATGTTCGTGGCTTCTAGAATACCATGATTTTACAAGGAGTGTGAGACTCTACCATGTATAAAACTTTCCCAATAACATTGCAAGATTGGGCTAGAGCATGGTTCTTTGGGCTCCCAAGGTACACAATAACTTATTTTGATGACTTGGCATACAAGTTCATAGAATAATTCATCTCATTAGTTCCTTGGTCAAAGAACCCATCCACACTCCCCACATTGAAGCAAAAAGAGGGAGAGAGCTTAAGGGAATATCTAGCTCGATTCAACAAAACCCGACTAGAAGTTACCAAGCTGGATAGTTCTATTATCATCATTTTCATTATTAATGGAATTCAGCAAGCTCAAGTGGCCAATGAGATGGCCCGCAAGCCAATTTGCAATGTGGCAAAATTCATCCAACTAGCTCATAAACACATCTATGCTTAAGAAGTGATCCTGGCAAAAAAAGAATCCAAAGGCAACAATAAGAAGAGAGAATCTCTAGAGAATAAGCCATAAAAGCCAAAAAGGCATAAAACCAAACAAAGGGAGCAAGGGGTTGAATTTCAAACTTATGCTCCATTAAATGACTCAAGAATCAAAGTCCAACCATAGATCGAGCACCTATAATGCTTGCAAAGGCCCCAACCTATCCACATTGACTAACAAATCCTTGACAAATCAATGTACTGACATTTTTTCCCCAACTATGGTTATGATATTGAAGAATGCAAGCACCTCAAGGATGAAATCAAGTGGGTTATCAAAGAAACCATCTTAGGCACTTTGTTTGCAAGGTAAATATGTAGAAGAAACTTGCGTATGTGAGAATCATCAATGAACTTCACCCTAAAAGAGCCCCATTCTCGAATAACAAAATTCTCCAATCAAGGGCTTCGTCAATATGATCCTAACTAGCCCACCGACTAAAATTCATGCTCCAATATCAATTAGGAAATGTTGAGCCCCTACTTGGGGTTAGGAGGGCTCGAAAGAGAAGGAGAAGAAGATATACCATTGTGAGACTAATTACCGCAATATAGTCTTCTCTACTAAGGACCTAGAAAATTGTTTCACTATACACAATGATTCATTGATGATTTCAGTGGTCCTAAATGGCTATGCTACTCACTGTATCATGATAGATATAGGATGTTCGATAAATATTTTATTCATCGAAGCCTACTATCAAATGCAAACTAAGGGAAAGCTGGAGCCATATATCAAGACACTCACTAAATTTATGAGGGACTCAGGCACCCCAGTTGGTACGATCAACTACTCCTTACCATTGGATAATATCCAAGGAATAGCATAATCGAATGAAAGTTTGTGGTAGTTTAAAGATGTTCTACCTATTTGCAATATTGGAATGATAGAAACTCAATAGGCTCCAAGCGGTAATTTTAACTTTTATTTAATCATGAGGTCTCCTACTAAACATGGCGTGGATGAAGCATGTGGAGACCAAAGTCTTATTAAGAAGCATGAAGTACTATACTGGCAAAATTGTTTTCACCAAAAATGCAAAGAACTGATAATAGTGGAGATCAATGAATCCATCACTGACCTAAAGAAGAGACAGATCGAGCCTATGGAATGGCTCATTGGCCTAGTTATTGACGAAGCATCAGGGAGGACACCCAAGTTTGGGTGAAGTACATAGATTCCTTACATAGAAAATTACAAGGACTCCTAAGAAGGATCCAAGATGTCCTTGCATGGGCCTCCGAGGACCTCCTAGGAATTAACACTTTGGTGGGTCAACCCCAAATGCGAAAAAGCTATCATCACAGAAGTGATTAAACTTCTCAATGTATGATTTATACAAGAAGTCCACTATCTTGATTAGTTGGAAAACACGGTAATGGTAAAGATATCCAATGGTAAATGGAGAATGTGCATTAACATCATTCACATGAATAAAGCCTACACAGAGAATGGTTATCCTCTAACTAAGTTGATGAGCTCATTTGCCCTACGTTGGGACCCAATCTCTTAAGCTTCTTGGATGCATTCTCTAGCTACCATCATATTCAGATGCATCTTGAAGACAAGATTAAAACGGCCTTCATCATAGATCAAGATAAGTTCTATTATGTTCCAATGCCTTTTGGACTAAAGCACACAAAGGGAACATACCAAAGAATGATGAACAAAGTTTTCAACCTCAGTAATATACTTGTTATAGTAGTATAATAGTAATACTATAATCATAGTAGTAAGATAACAATATTACAAAAATAGTAATAGAAGTAATAACAGTACCAATGGTAGTATATTAATAGTATAGTAATATAGTAATAATATAGCAGTAATATAATACCAGTACAGTGGTATGGTAACATACTACTGTAGCTACTACAACTATTATACTACTAATAATACTATAAATACTATGCCATTATTACGCTAGAATAAAAACTACTTCCACTATAACTATTCTATTATTATGCTATTGCTATTTTTCTACTACTATTATACTACTACAATATTATTGCTATCAATCCTACTACTACTATACCAGTACTACTATTTCTTTACTACTATAATAATATCATTATTACTATTACTATTATGCTACTATTGTATTATAGTAGTATTGTACGATTATAGTATAATATTACTACTATACCATTATAGCATTTATTTTGTATTAGAACTACTATACTATACTAACATAGTACTATTACTATAGTATTATTAGCATCTTACTACTATATTACTACTACTTTTATAATGTAATATTACAATAACTACTACTATTATTACTTTTATTACTACTATATTGCTTCTACCACTATCGCATTATAATTATACTAATAGTTCTACTATCACTATACTACAACTATACTATTAGTACTATATTACTATTTTTACTACTATACTATAACTACTATACTATACTATTGGTTGAACTATAACTACTATTAGTACTACTATACTGCGGTAATTTTATTACTACTAGTTATACGACTACTATTATGACTACTATGATTATACTCCTATTATTATAACTACTATAACTACTATAATAATACTACTACTACAGTACTAGTACAATAACTATAATTACTACTATATTATTACTATATTACTACTACTACTATAAAATATCTACTATAGTACTATTGTACCACAATAATTATACAACTACTCCTATTATTACAGTTACTATACTATAGTACTACAATCCTTTTACAACTACTACTATACTAATACTACTATACTAGGAATACATTACAACTATATTACTGTACTAGTATAACTATTACTACTACTATTATAACTACTACTATTACTAATATATATTACTGCCATTAAAGTAATAATTACTACTAGAATTACTAATCTTATAGTAGTATTACTAAACTAAAACTATACTACTACTTGTGCTATTTTTACTACTATAATATTACAATAATAATGTTCTATTATTATACTACTTCTACTATTACTACTATACTATTATATTATTACTACTACTGTTATATTATACTAATACTAATAATTCTACTAGTACGATATTATTATAATACTACTATTATACTATGATTATATTGCTATTTTTCTAATAATGCTACAACTACTATACTATACTATAATTTTTTCTACTATTCTACTACTACTATTATTATTATTACTATAGTAAAATTATGCTACTACTATACTATTGTTATAACTATTATAACATTTTACTATACTACTATTATTGCTATACTACTGCTACTATACATACTATTGCACTACTCTTGTTGTTGTTATACTCTAACCACTACTACTGCATAATACTACTATTATATAACTAGTAGTAATACTATTATACAACTACTACTATCATTACTACTACTGCTGTAACTTTTACTTTTATAACTACCATACAATTACTATATCCGCACAACTATAGCAATAACTACTAATATTATATTTTTATTATACCACTGTACTACTACTACTACTGATGCTACAACTAATACTATACTATATTACTACTAATATACTACTATTAATACTAATCATATACTACTATTGCTTTCACTACGCCTACTACAACTACTACTAAATAACTTCTATATTACTATGATAACTATATTGCTACAACTAATATATTACTGTGACTAATAGTAGTAGCAGTCAAATAGTAATAGTATAGTAGTGGTAGTATAGTAGTATTAGCAGTATAATAGTAGTATTAGTACTATAATAGTACTATTATACTACTAGTAGTAGTACAGTTGGATAGTAGTGTACTAGTATAGGACTAGTAGTATTGTAAGGCCCGGTGGGGGTAGTGGGCCAGTAGACAAGTAGTGGGCCTATAATTGGCAGCAGTTGTCTTTAGTCCCACATCGAAAAAGTGTTAGAGTTGAGACTGGGTTAAATATGGTGATTGTCATAGACTCAACAACGAGGCCTTTTCCTGGGGAGCTGGGAAAAAAAAAATCCTGGAGTCGGGTGGGCCGCACGCCGCAGATATCCAAGGATAATATCGTGCTGAGTCGGGGGCATCATATAGTGGTATCAGAGCCACTCCACACCTCTTGATTGATGTGGGCTAGCTCAGTGAGGATGTTGAGCTCTTGAGGGGAGGAGATTGTAAGGCCCGGTGGGAGCAGTTGGCCAGTAGACAGGCAGTGGGCCTATAACTGGCAGTGGTTGTCTTTAGTTCCACATCGACAAAGTGTTAGAGTTGAGACCAGGCTAAATATGGTGACTGTCGTAGACCCAACAACGAAGTCTTTTCCAAGGAAATTGGGAAAAATAAAATCCTGGGGTCGGGTGGGCCACGGGCCGCAGACGCCCAGGAACAATATCGTGCTGGCTCGGGGGCGTCACATAATGGTATCAGAGCCACTCCGCACCTCTTGATCGATGTGGGCTAACTCAGTGAGGACACTGAGCCCTTGAGGGGGGAGATTGTAAGGCTCGGTGGGGGCAGTGGGCCTGTAACTGGCAGCAATTATCTTTAGTCCCACATCGACAAAGTGTTGGAGATGAGACTGGGCTAAATATGATGACGGTCGTTGACTCAATAATGAGGCCTTTTTTCGGAGAACTGAGAAAAGCAAAATCCTGATGTTGGGTGGGTCGCGGACCACAGATGCCCATGGACAATATTGTGCTGGGTCGAGGGCGTCACAAGTATAGTAGTATAATAGAATTAATATAGTATATTAGTAGTAGTTGTTGTTGTACTATAATAGTAGTAGCAATCTTCGTATAGCAGCAGTAGTATAGTAGCATTAGAAATAATAGTATTAATAGTATAATAATAATAATGCAGTAGTAGTTTTCTATCACTAGTAGCATAGTAGTATATTGGTATAGTTGTAGTATTAGAAATAGTAATATAGTAGTAATGTGGCAATGGTAGTAGTATAGTATAAGTAATGTAATAGTAATAATGATAGTAGTAATGTCATAATATTAGTTATAGTAGTAGTATAGTAGTAGTAATCATTTTATAGTACTTGTAGCATAGTACTTTTAGAAGTTATGATAGTAGAAGTATAAAATAGCAGTTATTAGTAGTAATATATCAACAATTGTATAATAGTATAATAGCAATAGTATACTAGTATACTAATATAGTAGCATATTTATATTATTATAGTAATAGAAGTAGTAGTATAGTGTGAATATAGTAATAGTAGTAATATAGTATTAGTAAAATATTAGTAGAAATAGTAGAAATTGTATAATAGTACTAGTAGTAATGGTATAGTAGTGATAGTGGCATATATCATAATAGTAGAAGCCATAGTATAGTGGGAATAGTAGAACCATTGTAATTGTACTATAGTAGTATGATGTTAATGATAGTAATATAATTGTTGTAGTATATTAGTAGTAGTAATAATTAGTAGTAGTATACTCGTATAATAATAATATTAATATTGTAGTAATAGTAATATACAAGTAGTATTACTATAGAAATAAAATAATAGTAGTAGTTGTAGTAGTATTATATAATAGTAGTAATAATTGCATATTAATAGTAGTAGTATGACCATAGTAGTAGTAATAGTAGTAATACTAATTTATCGTAGTAAAACCATAGTAGTATTATAGTAGTTTTATTATATTAGTAAAAATAGTTGTAATAGTATAATTGTAGTAGTATATTAATAAAAATAATATACTTGAATAATAGTATATCAGAAGGAGCAATGGTATGTTAGGAGTGTTATAGCATATAGCAGTTATTGTATAGTAGTAGTATAATAACATCATAGTATTATAATAGTATATTGTAGTGTCATAGTAGTAGTATACTACTACTATTATAGTACTAGTATTACTCTACTATCACTATTACTAGTACAACTATACTACTACTATTATACTGCTATTAGTACAACAAGAATAATACTACTTCTATTAATACTAGACTAACATAACTAATACTCGTGAGCCTAAAAGCTTGCTGAGTGCGAGCCCAAAGTCTAACTTAGTGCAAGCTTAAAAGTTGTCTATGTGCAAGCCGAAAGGTTGGCAGAATGTGATCTCAAAAGCTAGCTAAGTGTGAGCACTAAGGTTGGTTGACTGCAAGCCCAAAGCTAGCTAAGTGCGCCCCCAAAGGCTAGCTTTAATGTAAGCCCAAAGGCTATCTGAGTGTGGGTCCGAAGGCTAGCTTGGATGGGAGCGTGAAGGCTAGCTGAGTGCAAGCCTAAAGGTCAGCTTGGATGTTAGCTAGAAGGGTGGCTAAGTACGAGCCAAAAGGTTGTCTAAGTGTGAGCCTGGAGGCTAGCTTGGATGTGAACCTGAAGGCTAGCTTGGATGCAAGCCCAAGGGCTACTTGAATGTGAGCACAAAGGCTAACTTATGATGATTGAGATCCACCATCAATGAAGGGTTGCGAGCTATCACATCAAAGTCACGGGTTCAACATCCTCATCTCCTCTTGAAGGGGTCATGGGTGGCTCCAGTAAGATCACAGATTTCCTACCTTCATCATTGAGGTCTATCGATGGTCACAATATTATTGAGTCTTCCATCATGCCAAAGATATGGTAGCCACAATTTCAATTTTTTTTATAATTTTTTTTCCAAATTTCATTTTTTTCTTTTTTTTACATAATACATTTTTTTTCCCACTTTCTTGTTCTCTCTCAAGACTAAAACTCTTCTTTTATATTTTTCTCTTGAATTTTTTTATTTGTAGCACAAGTCGTTGTTTTATTTTTTTTATTTTTCCCCTTTCTTCTCCACAAGTCTTCTTCCTTCTCCCATGCCCCCAAACCCTAATGGTCCCCAAATCTTCATCTTCCTCAAACTCATGGTTAGACTTGACCAATTCTAGCAGAGTCTAGCTTCAGCCAATGGGGAATGGTGGTGAGGAGGGGATGGGGATGCAAGATGAGGTCACAGAAGTTGAGGGTAGCATGGGAGATCCGGGCCAGAGAAGCATCATTAGAGCAGGTCACGATGAGGTGGGTGGTTGTTCACATGGATACAGTAGGGCCACTATGATCCACAGTCAAACAAGTGACCATCTACATAGACGCAGCTGGACTACCACGAGCCATGGCGAGGCAAAATAGAGCCATGTCACAGGTTGGCCGAGCAAAGTAGGAGTCGGTTTGGAGAGCTATTGGCTAGCCATTCCATGGTTGCAAGGAGTTGAGCTGGCAAAAGCCCGATTACAAGGAGGCCTAGGCTTGAGGCCTGGTAGATGGAGCACTGTGCCTAGTGAGATTAGGCACTACATGCGGGTGAGGCCACTGGAGCTCCGGCCAGCCACATCCAGGTGAGCGAAGGGGCAGCTAGCATAGGGCATTAGTGTTCCTAGTCTCCTTGCAGAGCTATCAGGATGCCCCCCTATCATGAGGCATGTAGTAACACTAGTCATTATCAGGTGGTAAGATTGGGCAAGGTGGTGAGTGTAGTTGTTCTTTCAAAGGAGGAAGAGGAGAAGCAAAGAGAAGATTGGTAGAAAAGAAAAGAGAAAAGATTAGATGACTACCCCACTTTTACTCTCATCCTCCAAATCTTGATGGCTTGTGATTCTAATTTGCCTTCTCTATCTCCCACTAACCTCTATCTTCCTTTCAGATTTGTAGGTTCTATGAGTTCTTATAGGGCTTGAAGAGATAGAGCTGGGTTGGAATCGAATTTTCTTGCTTGAATTTTAAATGATGGATGTGGATGTAGATGGATATAGATATGCCTATCCAAAGTTTGGACGAACTTGTAAAGAGATATGGATAAATTTATTTGTTGTGGATGATAAAATTTAAAAAATTATACTTATCAAGGATGCTAAAATTACAAATTTACAAATTTTTTTAAAATAATTTTACTAAATTATTATTTTATAAATTTCAGGGGACTTTTCCACAAAATAGATTTGTGGATAAAGTTTCAAAACTTTCAGGGTACCTTCTCAATAAGATTTGGACTTATTTATAAATAAAAAATTTTCAAAGATTTATTTGTAAAAAGACAAATATCTAGTTCTTTATTTCTAAACAAAGAATTTTAGAGTGTTTATTCACAAACCCTGGATTTCATTAGGACCATGTCATAACTATTAACCTTTTGAGGGGCTTGTTTGCAAATCATAAATTTTGTGAGACTGATTTATAATTATAGAATTTTATTAGAATTTTGCAATATTCTTATTCTGAGGACTTACTTGTAAGAAAAATCCACATAAAGACTCATTTATGATGATTTATTCAATCCAAGGGCTTATTTATAAAATTATTATATTTTGTCATTTTGGTCCAAATTCTAGATGAATTTTAGGCCCAAGTCTAATCCAAAAATGAACCAAATTATTTTATTTGGATTAAGCCTAGCTAGAGCCCGAATATCCCATTGATTTGAGCTCAATTTTTGATCAACCTTGGGTGTCATTTTAGTCTGATCGAGACTAATATTTCAGACATAATTTAGTGGCATACAAGTCTCAACTTTAATTATATTTAATTAATTTTGGTTGTGACAAAAATTGCCTCAAACAAATTGCCCCATTCATAGTCTTTTCTCAAGTTTTGTCAAAAGGAGAGGGTGTGAACAATTTTCAAGTACTTGTCCCTACATCAACATCTTAGGAGTTGACTATATAGGTTTGAATTATCATACGAGAGGGGATTTAGATTATCATGTGGAAGTGGACTCAGTTTGCCATGTGGAAGTGGACTTAGGTTATCATGCTAAGTAGGCTTAGTTTGCCATGTAGAAGTGGACTTGGTTTGCTATGTGAGAGTGAACTTAGTTTTCTATGTGAAAGTGGAATTGGTTTGCCACCTAGAAGTGAACTTAGTTTGCCATGCAAAATTGGACTTGGTTTGCCATGTAGAAGTAGACATAAATTACCATATGAAAATCAACTTAAGTTTCCACGTGAATGCGAGCTCAGTGTGTCATTTAAATATAGTCTTTGTAGCCACAAAAGATGGATAGAGTTTTGTGTCCATGTTTTATCTCGAGAAACATGGAGTGCATGTTTGACCAAAAATTCCCATTTTGAGGAAGCTGAATGTTCTATCATAGACAAAATATAGACACTTTTGGTTGTTATGTTGTTGCCCCCAAGGCTTAGACGTAGTACTTTTTGTGGAATTGGCCATTGTTTGCTAGCATAGGCCTTCACCCATTGTCATCGAATGTTGGTAGGAAACCACGTCGAATACCCATTCGATGATATAAAGGCCATTTCAATTAGGCTCAAACTTACCCTTCTTGTTTATGCTTGGGATTTTGGGTCTTCTCAGAACTAAAACTTTTTCTCCCTTCTAGAATAACCTAAGTCGAGCCATCTTGTTGTAGGCCCTAGCCATTTGTGCTTGATACATTTAGAGTTTTGTTGTGCCATGAGCCTTGTCTCATCCAAAGAGTCAAGCTCATCAAGGTGAAGATGAACATTGTCTTCTCTTTCGATTTCTTCATGCAAAGCAATCCTTAAAGAAGAGATTTGCACTTCTGGTGGTAAGACTGTTGGTAAGACTACCTTAGTCTTGAACACCAATGCATATGACATTGATTGGGTAGGAGTTTGATGTGTGGTGCGATAGGCCCATAGTACCTCAGTAAGCTCTTGGTGTCAATCATTTTGATTTTTGGCAACAACTTTCCTCAAGATGTTAGAAAAGGTATTGTTGAATGCCTGGAGGCGCCCGTTAGTTCTAGCATTGTAAATGGATGAATATTGCCAATCTATCTTGTGATGATGTGCAAATCATTCCACTTTTAGGCTTCTAAAGGATGTCTTATTATCAATGATGATCCCTCGAGGAACACCAAATTGGTACAAAATATTTTCTTGAAAGAAGTGGAAAATACTATCCACTTTTACCACTTCCAATGGAATTGCTTCAGCCCACTGAAAGAAATAATCAATTACTACCAGCATAAATCATGGCCCCTAGAAAAAGATAGTTCGATTGGGCCACTGCATCTATTCTCCATATCTCAAATGGCCATGAGGACACTATTGGATGTAAAGGATTTGATTTATCGTAGATGGCATCTTCTTGTATATTCAACGCAGTCTCCCACCATTGTGGGCCAGTAGTAGCCCATACACTTAATCTTCATCATCATTTTTGGGCCCAACTGATAAGCTCCACAAACTCTAGAATGCGCTTCACACATAACTTCCTAGTCCTCCTGGTCTGATAGACAATGTAGATGTAGTTAATCGAAAGACCTTCTATATAGGGTCTCAGTTATAAGCAGAAAGCACATGGCTCTCTTTCTGAGTTATGTTCATATAGATTTATCTTTTCGGAGTTCTCCACTTTTGAGGTAGTTGGTGAATGGTGTTCTATAATATATGGCCTCTACTACCAATTTAGATTTATTATTCTCATGCTTGATGCTAAAGACTGGGTTCATCACTTGTCTACTATGAACTATGATTAGAATTTCTCCCTGACCAGGGTCAACTAATGCCTTAGCCAATATGGCTAAAGAGTCAGCTTCCACATTGATGGACCGAGAAACCTTAGTTATTTGAACATGCGGAATGTGCCTTGTGTGCTCTTCAGTATTTTTAAAGTATTTTAGGAGGTCAAATATGTGGACTTTATATTTGCCTAGGAGTTCATTGATAACTAATTGTGAATCACAGAAAACATGTAGGCATGATATTTCCATATTGAGGACCATTTTCAGCCTCATAATTAGAGATTCATATTTAGCTTTATTATTTATGCCTAGTTCTCAGAGGGAAAAGGAGTATCGTAAAATTCCCCCTTCAGAGTGACATAAATGTGTCTAATGCCTGCTTTGAATTGTGGTAACTTAGGTCTAACCCCTGGCTTGATGGATGATGCTCTATCAAAATATAGCTTCCAATAAGGTTCCCCTTCTTCGACCAAAAAGATCTCTTCATCAGGGAGGTCATAGTTCAGAGGATGAGCCATTTGGTACTAGATGAGCTGCAAGAAAATTGATGAGGAGTTGCCCCTTAACCACCTCTTGAGGAGGGAACTTGATATCATATTCCATAAGAATGATAGCTCACTTTGCTAGCCTCACAATGAGTATAGGCCTAGTCATCAGGTACCTTATACGATAAATCCTTGATATTAAAATGACTTTATATTATAGAAAATAATATCTAAGCTTCTTAACTACAAATATGAGTGCTAGACAATGCTTTTCGATAAGGGAGTAGTTATTTTCTACCCTTGCTAACATTCTAATCAGATAGTAGAGTGCATTACCCTTTTCATTAGTCAAGTTAAGAAGTGCCTCCAAGGATCCTTTGATTGCTACCATGTAAAGGATAAGGGATTTATCCGGTAGAGGCACTACCAAGACTCGTGGCTTTAATAAATACTACTTGATCTCTTCAAAAGCCTCTTGACAGTCTTGATCCCAGATGGATGGAGTGTCCTTCTTCATCTTCTTGGAAAAGACTTATATTTTATAGAGTTTTGAAATGAATCTTCTTATATATGCCAGCTAACCATAGAATGACTTCAATTGCTTTAAGTCATTGGGTGGTGGCATATCAAAGATAGCTTTGATCTTAGATGGGTCAATTTCAATTCCTTAATGTCTGACAACAAAGTCGAGCAATTTTCCCAAAAAGTGCACTTCATAGGATTCATCATTAAGTTATATTTCATAAGGCAGTTGAGTACCAATATTGGTTTTTGGGTGCACTTATCTTTGGACTTAGCTTTGATCACCAAGTCATCCACATAAACATTCCACAAATTGGTGTATGAGGTCATCAAAGATTTTAGTCATGTTCCTTTGATAAGTGGTGCTTGCATTCGTGAGCCCAAAGGATATCACCTTGTAGTAGTAAATGCCAATTGGTGTCCTAAATGACATATGTTTCTCATCATCAGGATGCATCTTGATTTGGTTATATCTTGAACACCCATCCATGAAGAGAATATTTAGAAATTGGTCATGTTGTCTACCGTGATTTTCATTTTTGGTAATGGAAAATCATTCTTTTTCCAAGTCCCTGTAGTCCACACAAATGTGAATTTGGCCATTCTTTTGCTTGATTGGCATAATGCTTACCACCTAATCTAGGTATTTTCCTTTTTTGATGAATCCTACTTCAATCGGGTTCTTTGCTTCTTCTATTACTTCTGTTCTAGGTTGAGTTTAATCTTCCTAAGTGCTTGTTTGATAGGTAGAATCTCAAGAAATGGCCAGTTTGTTGGCTGCAATTTTCAGATCTAGTCCTAGCATTTCCATATAACTCCATGCAAAGTAGTTAATGTACTCTTAGAGCACTACCTTGAGTTGGGTTTGGCTTTCTTCTGAAAGTTGATTACTAATGAAAGTTGGCCTGGGGTCCTCCTCTGAGTCTAGATTGATCTCTATTAGTTCATCATTTGTGGCTTGCCACCCATCCTCATGTTCTAGTTAAGCTTCTTTTGGTTTAAGAATTATTGCTTCACCAAATGATTCATCATGTTGAGCGAGGTTTGGCAAAGGATCAACCAAAGGCATTTTAGTTTCATCATGTCCCCTTTCTTTTGGTTTTGATGAAATCCCACCAAGGATGTCACCATTTTGTCATGTCTAAAATGTTGTAGCCACATCAGTGTGCATATCAAGGGGTATTGATGTCATTTGGTCATCCTTATTATCAAAGAGAGATCCAATGGTGACCATATGACACATATGGGCATTTGGAGAAATAGCCTAGTCCTTTGGTGTTCTTATTTCCTCTTTCGATAATATAAGTATGCCCTTTGGGTGGATCTCATAGATTCCTAAAGAAATGACTCTATCTCTTTGATTGTAGATATCCATAGCCTAATTTGTTAATTCTCTAATGAATCTAGTCTGAGAAATATTTAGACATGACGACTGGTTGGTGGTCACTATCATCTGCTAGATCTTTAGTCTCTATGATTTAATGTATGCATTGAGCACAAGCGATTTCCTTGTAAAATAATTTTTTTTTTCTCTCCTTTGAATCATGGAGGAATGTAGAAAGTTGTTAGTTCCTCCATGATATTAATGCTCAACTCATCTAATAGTTTAACTAAGATTTTCAGAACTTTAGTAATAAGGAGAGTATTATCTATTTGACCTCTATTGTTATCTTCATCAAAAGTATAACCATTTAAACAGACTTGTGAGACATCTACATTTGAAGAGGCTTGGATAGACTTGCTTCCTAGGTGAGGAGGAGCATACATTAGGCTAGCAATCTTTTGCATTACTTGACTAATGGAAGTAGACTACTGATTAGCATTAGATCCCTAATAGTAGTTTGCATTATCATAATGTACCTTATGGACATCAAAATAATCTACATCTCTATCAATTTGGTGTTTTTCACAATCCTGAAAGTATTTAAAACATTGATGTAGGGTCAATGGCACTACATTATTTTCATAAAGCCATGGCCTCCCTAGTAGTACTTTTATGATGCATCAGTATCAAACACATAAAACATGACATTTGACATCAACTTGCCTATTTTTAGAGGGATAGTTATGACTCTTAGAGCTCTTTGTCCATTTCAATTAAACCCTTGTATGGTTATAATCTCAAATAATAGGTGACACACATCCATGGTCAGTGCTCTTAGAGTTTGAAGAGTCATCAAATTGACTAAGGAACCTGGGTCAATCAAGATGTAGTTGATCTTGATCCCATCACTATTCCTTGTAGCATACAATGGTCTATTATGATTTGTTGTTCTAGGTAGTAGGTCATCATTTGTAAAGGTGATGGTGGGAGTTTGGCATGCATATAAAGACTCCTTCATCTTCTCTTCAGCAAAGTATGCTTGATAGTTAGCCAAATTTTGCAAGATGTGTACTAGTGTGTTCTTGAGTTCATATGGCATTATCAAGGTATTAAACACACTCATCATAGCAGGGATCTTATTGAGGTGGGCTTCTATGTTGTATTCCACCATTTTGGGTGCAAGTTTAGCTTGTGAAGGCTCAATACCCTCATTTTTCTAAATTTCCTTTTCCTTATCCACGGGAATATTCTTGTCCCTAGGCATCGAAGCTTGTCTTAGAGGTAACATATTTCCACCTTGAAGTTATACCTGGTTTTCTCTCCTTAGTTGAAATCTAGCATCATGATACCAATAAGGTTCATCTTCGAAACCACTTTTGAGGCTAATCATGCAATAAGAAGTAGAGGACTCTTGCCCCTAGTCAATAGTTCCATGAATGTTGTTGGAGGATGTAATTGGCCAATAATCATCCAATTCAACATTAGAATTAGGCATGTAGTGCTTTGTTGTTGTAAGGTCATTAGAAACTCTCTAGATTAACTCTTATATTTCACCTACTGACATAACCTTCTTCTGGACTTTGTATTTATGATATCTCTTCTGTGGAAATCTAGACTAGCTTGACTATGGATTTTCATATTGATTTGATGTAGAGTCAGAATGAGCTTTAGCATTAGCTCATTTGATCCTCTCCCAAAATGTCTACTTCTTCCTTTAGCGCTTGCTAATGTAGGGCCTTCTGAAGTAGTTATAAAGTTGTTCTAAGTCAGACATAGAGTCATATTTATCATCTATGCCTTGTATGCATAATTCATCTAAAGTCAGCAAAGTGCATCCTTCCACTGGTTCTAGGACTTGGACTTCACTGAACCTAATAAATTAAGCATTTATTACTAGATAGCCTAATGGAGATTGGGACAGCAGCACATCACTGTTCACCTTGAATGTATGAGTCACCATGCATTTGGCCAGTTCGAGTGTGAGCCTTAGTTTTCTGATAGTGTGGGCAATCTCCTTTCGTGAGCCCTCATGTTGGGCTGTAACTTTGCAGTGACTCTTGTGTCTTTGTTTGGAGATTGGACCTTTCACCATAATTTTAAGACAAGATTGTGCCCCTTTGTGACTTGCTTTTACCCTTCTCTAAACTACTTAGTGGAACAAAGAAATTGGAGGTAGGGATGGTAATGAATGACTTTGTTTGTCGGATAGGCTTCCCAAATTGGTAGATGATTTCAGCAGCAGTTCCTTTCCTTGTGATAGTCAAGATGTGCCCTTCTTCATCAATGCTTATGTCCAAATTTACATTTAATTGCCCCCTATGTAGTGTTGGGTGAAGGCGACTAAAGACTGCGCTTCACTTTGGTCCTAACCTCTGAAAGACCAACATCCTCATTGGTTGAGGAATGGCTTTTGGCTCTTCATTCAGATAGCCCTTCTGATTGGGGATGGCAAAATTGGGCCTCAACCCCTTGACGAAAGGCAAGAGATAGGCTGGTGTTGCATGTCAACCACTTCAGTGGGTGTAGTAGTAGGTATCCGCTTGAGCTGGGTGAACTCAAAAGTGGTCCTGTACTCAATCTAAGCTTTGGTAACTTTTGTGGCAGCCATTGACTGAGGTAACTATATGACTGAACCAACCCCCAGGATAATAGTATATCTTAGGGCAAAGATGTTCTTTACTATTGTCATTTGACTCTTTATTCTGCAAAGGAGAACACAATTGATCAGTTTTCAATTATAATTCTATCATATTAGTGTCTCTATCATATTAACTAGATTTTTGCACTTGTGGAGAAGTCATGCCCCATTGGGCATGCTAGAATTTATGGGATTGAAGCTGACCACCCAGAATAGCAGAGACCCTGAGGAGCTATTTCAAATCACAAATCAAAATTTATTTTGATTTAAAGTGCACTATTAGGTGTTGTTAGAACATGACTTTCAATTGGTGTAAGCCCATTTTGTTAATTACCCTGATGATTGTCAGAATCTTCTAAAGTACGAAACCCTACTAATAAAATAGGGACACGAAAAAAAAGAAAAAAAACATTATTTGATTGATTTAAGAAAATGCTACATGGCTTAAACAAGGGTATACCCTCAGTTTACAACAAAGTTTAAAAAAGAGCTATAGAAAAAATAAAAAGAAATGAAGAAAGCAAAGAGAAAGGGTAGAGAAGAAGCTTTGATCTATGATGTTGCATCGCTTCCCTTGTGCTAGACCACATAACATCCATCTCAAAGTGTGAAAAGGAATGGAAAAAGTTTGAAGTGTTTCTATTAGATTTGAGTTTTGGTGATAACTTATGATTTGAAGTGTTTCTGTTATCTATGAGCTTTAGCAATAACTTCATTTAGATTGGAGTGTTTTTGTTAGATAATAAGGCATTGGTGATAAATATGTTCGGGTTGGAGTGTTTCCGTTGGACGATAAGGCATGGGTGATAACTCCATTTAACCTTAAAGTATTTCTATAGCTAATAGAACATGGTGATAACTTCTTTGGTTTTGGTTGAAGTATTTCTATAGTTGATAAGGCATAAGCAAAAACTTCATTCATTTTGAGCAGAGTCACCAACAATATGTAAAGTTGAGTATAGTTTAAAGTTGCATCGCCAACTACTTCTGGGACAGGCTAGCTTGAAAGGTGTAATGTGAATTGCTTGTGGGGTTGACTAGCTTGAAAGAGCATGCCGTCAACTACTTGTGGGGTTGCATCATCAACTACTTGTAGGGTTGACTAGTTTGTAGGGGTGCATTGTCAACTACTTGTGGGGTTGACTAGCTTGAAGTGTGGCCAATGGCTTTGAGCCCATTGTTGGTTGGCTTCATTGATTTGGTAGTGTCACTGATAGCTTAGGGGGATGGATATAGCTTTGAAGTGTGGCCAATAGCTTTGATCGTATTGGCGATTAACCTCTTTGGACTAATAGCATTACCAATAGCTTATGGCATTGGATATAGCTTTGAAGTGTGGCCAATAGCTTTGAGCATATCGGCGATTAACTTCTTTGATTTAGCAGCATCACCATTAGCTTGTAGAGTGGGTATAGCTTTGTAGTATTGCTAGATGCTTTTGTAGCACACCCATCAAGACTCAGTTTAACCATATTTAGTTCTATTCGAACCAACTCTGGTTCAAGTTAGGATGGTACTATCATCCATTGTCCATAGCTTTGGAGTATTGCTGAAGATTGAGCACACCTAGTGGGACTCAGCTTGTCCCTATTTTGTTCTATCAAGACTCATATGATTCAAGTTTGAGTTTAATTTCATTTAGCTTGAGTTGAGTTCAATCCTGTTTTAGACCATTATCAAACCTAGGTCTATATCTTGATGGACTTCAATTTAGGTTCAAATCAATTTTGTTCAACTTGATTTTGGCTTAGCTTTTGAGTTTGTCATCTTAGTTTGGACTTGATCTGAGTTTAACTTGAGCTTAACTCAATCATGATTTGATTTGATTTGAATTCAATCTGATTTTAAATTAACTCAACTTGAGCCTAATTAGGGTTGAATTTGAGTTTATTTGCTTAAATCAATTTGAATTTCTAGAGTCCAACTCAATTTGGGTTTTAGTCTGTTTGTTTGACCAATTTAAGTGCATTTGAGCTTACTTGTCATTTATCCATTTGTTGTGATTGAGTTAGTTCACATTAATTAATTTGATTTGAGGGTGCTTGGTCGCTTATGATGATTTTCGATGACCCATGGCCAAGCTTTAAATGTGTGAACTTGAAGGTTGGCTTTGTTCACAAGCTTGAAATCTAGCTTAGTGTGAGCCTGAGGGTTGACCGGATGTGAATCCAAAGACTGGCTTATTGCAAGCCCAAAGGGTAGTTGAGTGCGGGCCTAAAGGCTAGCTGAGTATGAGCTTGAAGGGGGGCTAATTGTGAGCATGAAGGGGGGCTAAGTGCATGCCGAAAGGCTGGCTGAGTCCATGCTAAAAGGCTGGCTGAGTATGACATTGAAGGCTGGCCAAGTGCGAGCCCAAAAGGCTAGCTCAGTGCAAGCCTAAAGGCTAGCTGAGTGTGAGCTTGAAGCTAATTGAGTGCGAGCTTGAAGGTTGGATGAGTATGAGCTCGAAGGCTAAACGAGAAAGCTCTGTGGTGGCAGTGGACCAACCAATAGTAATGTTCAATTTCACTCATTGGTGGGGTATGATCAAGCATAGTGGTAAACAAAAGAATGGAGATAGAGATTCTACACTCGGCTCTAAGGCTTTCAATGAAGCCAGAAAGAGCCATGAGGAGGGCAAAGCGGAAAGGTGAATAAGGAGAATACACAACTCGTGAAGGTTCAAAGAAAAGTGCTTTCAAAGGAGGATTTCAAACTCTTTTTGACCCGAAGAATCTTTTTTTGACTTTCAGTTCTCTACCTTAAGGCTAACTGGGTGTGAGATTGAAAGCTGGCTGAGTATGAGCTTGAGAGCTAGCTAAGTGTGAGCTCATAAGCTAGCTAAGTGCGAGCTCAAATGCTGGATGAGAGTGAGCTTGAAAGCTAGGTGAGAGCAAGCCCCATGATTGGCTTGGGTACAAGCCTAAAGGCTAGTGTGGGCTCAAAAGCTAGTTGAATGTGAGCCCCAAGGTTTGCTTAGTTGTAAACCTAAATGCTGGCTAAGTGTGAACCAAAAGGTTGGCTTCAGATGCAAGCTCGAAGGCCAGCTAAGTGCGAGCGGAAATGCTATCTTGGATGTGAACTTGAAGGTTGGCTATATGTGAGCCTAAAAGCTAGCTGAGTGCGAGCCTAAAGGCTAGCTTACTATGAGCTTGAAAGTGGGTAAAGTTTGAGCTCGAAAGATGGTTAAGTTTGAGCCAAATGGCTAGTTGAATGTAAACTCGAAGGCTGACTGAGTGTGAGCCTAAAGTGTGGAGGAGTGCAAGACCGAAGGCTAGCTAAGTGTGAGAGTAAAGGCAAGCTTTGATGTGAGCCTGAAGGCTACTTAGATGTGAGTTCAGAGGCTAGCTTGGTGTGAGCCCGAAGACTGGCTGAGTGTAAACCCAAATACTTGCATAAATGTAAGCCTGAAGGCTAGCTTGATTGAGATCATGAAGGCTGCTTGACTATGAGCGTGAAGGCTAGCTTGGATGAGATCACAAAGGCTACTTGACTATGAGCCCAAAGGCTAGCTTGGATGCAAGCCCGAAGGCTAGCTAAGTGTGAGCTTAAAGGATGGTAGAGTGTAAACCTGAAGCTAGCTTTGATGCAAACCCAAAGGCTAGCTGAGTGCTAACCCAAAGGCTGGCTTGGATATGAGTGTGAACGCTGACTGAATATGAGCCGAAAGGCTAGCTTGGATGCAAGCATGAAGGCTAGCTTGGTATGAGTTCGAAAGCTGGCTGAGTGCAAGCCTAAAGGCTAGCTTTGATGGGAGTTTGAAGGATGGCTGAGTGCAAGCTTAAGGATTGGCTTGGATGCAAGTCCAAAGGGTGGCTAAATTAGAGCTCGAAGCCAAGCTTGTGGTGATGGGGATCGACCATTTGTAATAGGCTGCAGGTGGTCACAGTAGGGTTATGGGTTCACCATCTTCATTGACATCTTCTAGGGACCGCGAGTGGATGTAGCATAATCATGGATTTACCATCTTCATCGCTGAGGGTAGCGAGTGGCCTCGAAGTTGTTGAGAATCCACAATCACGCTAAAGATCACCAGTAGCCACAATGTCAATAGTTCTTTCTATTACTTTTTTGTCACATTTCTTTTTTTCTCCCTTTATTTATAGAAATTTTTTTATTTTTTATTTTTTTTCCTATTTCTTCTTCTCTCTCAAGCCCAAAACTCTTCCTCTATAATTTTTGCCCTTTTTTTGCAGCTCAAGCCCTTTTTTATTTATTTTTTATTTTCCCTATTTAATTTTCCCCCTTTCTCTTCCATAAGTCTTCTTCTTCCTTCTCCCACAACCCCAAACAATAATCACTGTCAAATCATTGTCTTCCTCAAACTCATGGTCAGACTCGGACAATTCTTTCTAAGTCTTGCTTTGTCCTATTGGAAATGGTAGCAGAGAGGGGATCAAGATGGGGATGGGGTTATGAAAGTTGAAAGTAGCATGAGAGATCTAGATCAGTGAAGTGTCACTGAAGCAAGCCATGGCAAGATGGATGGCTATTCTCATAGGAACGGTGAGGCTGACATGAGCCACAGTGAGACGAGCAGCCATTTGAGTGGGCTCGGAGGAGTCGGGGCAAGGTAAACTCAGGCCACATCATAGGTTGGTCAGGCGGAGCAGGAGCAGGGTCAGAGAGCTATTGGCTAGCCATTCCTTAGCCACGGGGAGTCAAACTAGTGATCCTCCTAATACTAGGGGGCCTGGGCTTCGGGCCTAGTGACTAGAGTGCCCAACCTAGTATGATCAGGCACTGCACAAGGGTGAGGCTATCAGATCTCCAACTAGCAACATCCAGGTGGGCGGAGGGTAGCAAGCATAAGCCATTGGTGTTCCTAGCCTCATCAGAGGGCTAGACGCACCATTATGGATGTGTCCAGGAGAGCGGAGGGGTAGCTGGAATGGGCTATTTGTAAATTTTTTTAAAAAAAATTAGACTAAATTATACTTTGATAAATTTTAAGGGACTTTTATATAAAAAATACTTGTTTATAAAGTTTTCAAACTTCTAGTGTCCTTTTTAAATAAAATTTGGACTTATTCACAAATAAAATTTCTTGGGAGACTTTTTTTTGAAAACTCAAAATTCTAGGAGATTATTTATAAATAAAGAATTTTGAATGAGCTTATTTGTAAATTTTAAATTTTGGAGGGATTAATTCACAAATAAAGAATTTTGGAGGATTTATTCGTAAATCCTAGATTTCATGGGTGCCAAATCATAATTATTGACCCTTTATGAGTTTATTTGCAAAACCTAAATTTTATTGGATTGATTTGTAATTTTTGGATTTTATTAGACTGTTATGCGAAATTCTTATCCCCGAGATCTATTTGTAAGAAAAATTAGGCCAAGGACCCTTTTATGAGGATTTATTCAATCCAGGGGCCTATTTCCAAAATTCTTATATTTCGTCATTTTGGCAAAGTTTTAGATGAATTTTTGGCCTAATTCTGGTCTAGAAATCTTGCTCAATTAGCGCATTTGGTTTAGTCCTAGCTAGAGCCCTAATTTTCTAATGATTTAAACATAATTTTTATCAAACATGAGAGATATTTAAGTCTGTCCGAGACCGACATTAGAGACATAATTTAGTGGCATACAAGTCTCAACTTTAATTATATTTTAATTATTTTTATTGTACCAAAAATCACTTCAAACAAGTGAAACTTTACTAGTAGTATAATAATTATATTTGTAGTTGTAGTAGTAATAGTATAGTAGCAAAATAGTATAACAATAGTACTAGAAGTACAACAGTTGTGGTAGTCATAGTGTAGTAGTAGTATAACATATTAGTAGTACTATTAGTAATAGTAGTAATGTAATAATAGTAGTATCAGTAATAGTATAAGTAGTAGTGTCGTAGTAGCAATTGTATTATACTAGTATAGTAGTATTAGTAGCAGTAAAGTATACTAATGTAGAAGTAATTATTGTTGTAGCAATAGTAGCAGTATAGTATTACTATTATATTACTACTACGATGCTAATGATACTATACTATTACAATATTATAAGTGTACTATATTACTACTACTAATAGTACTATTATTATTGCAATAGTACTGCTACTTCTACTACTATTACAATATTACTATTGCAATAGTACTGTTATTACTACTGCTGCTGCTACTATTTCTATTACTACTATATTACTACTATACTACTACTAGTGGTACTGCTATAATTACTACTAGTGTATTATTATTACTACTACTACTGCTACTACAATTATCACTACTATTATTACTACCACTATAATAATATTATTGCTATATTTCTACTGTTACTACTGCCACTTCTACTACTATACTACTACAACTACTATACTAATATACTACTACTGCTATATTATTATTTCTAATACTACTAATACTATAGTATACTATTAGGACTACTACTACTATGCTTCTGTGGGATCCCCTAGTGTAATGAAGACTCCAAGGGGCTATCTTGACAAAACAAATGAAAATATCATGTGGTTTTAGTGTGATCATTTGTTGTAAAAATATGACTTCTAATCGGTGTAAGTTCCTATTTTTAATTTCCCAAAAATTGTTGAAAATCAATTAAATCGAGAAACTTAGCTAATAAAAATTGAGATGCAAAGTAAACAAAGCATAGTTTGATTGATTTGAGAAAAAGAATACATGACATAAGTAAGGGCATATCCTTAGTTTACATTTTAAAGAATTTAAATTCATAATAAACAAAGAGAGTAGAATGAGACAGGAAGTGGGAATAGCCTTGATATGTGTCGCTGCCCTACTCATGTGCCTTTGGCCGAGTGGAACTTGACTCGGGGGATGCTTGATTGGATCCCTGGTAGATGATAATAACTTGGCATGTGTCAATTGATGCCATTAAGATCTAAAGTTTTACTCATGACCTTTTGTTTAATGTTAGTTAACTTCTTGTGATTCTTGACTTGAGCAAAAATTAATTAGTGGAACTAGACTGAGCTAATAATTTCTAATTTGATAATTGGTGGCCTCTTGTCAGGTTGTTGATTTGGTTTGATGCATCAATAATGGCTTTTAGGGTTGGTTTAGGTAAGTATCACCAACAGCTTTTGAGTTGGTTTTGCTCTGAAATATGGCTGATAGCTTCGAGCTTGTCATCAGTTGACTTTGTTTGATTTTCAATTTTGATAATGGATGGCTTCACTGACATGTTGTCAATTAAGTTTAGAACATCACCAAGGATTTTTGGGGTTGGCTTAGCTATGCATCACAAATGGTTTTTGAGTTGGCTTAGGTTTGAAGTATGGCTGATGGCTTTTAGCCTGTTGCCAATTTTTTTAACTTTTAATTTGGTAATTGACTTCCTCATTGGTTTATTTTCTATTAAGTTTGAGGTGTCACTAATGACTTTTGGGGTTGTCTTGGCCAAGCATCACCAACGGCTTTTGAGTTGGCTTAGCTTTGAAGTGTGACTGACGACTTTGATTATATTGTATGTTGACTTTATTTAAACAAGACATCTAGTTCACTGACTAAGTAAGTTCATAACTATCATAGTTTGATTTTATTTAAAAATTGATGGCCTCATTGGTGCATTGTCAATTAAGTTTGAGGCATCACCAATAGCTTTTGGGGTTGATTTAGTTAAGCATTACCAATAGCTTTTTAGTTAGCCTAGCTTTGAAGTCTGGTCGACCACTTTGAGCGTGTTGCTAGTTGAATTTATTTTATTTTTTATTTGATAATCAAAGATCTCATTAGGATGTTTTGATTACACTTAAGGCATCACCAATGACTTTTGAGTTGGCTTAGCCAAGCAACACCAATTACTTTTGAGTTGGCTTAGCTTTGAACTGTAGTTGAAGGCTTTTTCTAGTTTTGAATATTGTGAACCAGCTAAGGCTAGTAGGCCAATCCTCGCCAACTTCTTGGCTTGTACAATAAGGTCTTGGCAAGTGTGGATAGAAGAAGAACTTATGTGTGGTGCTATTCAGTTCTTCCTTATATTACTAAGAACTAGATTTACAACTTCAAATTGGTTTATGTAATATTCACACCCGAAACTAAGGTTTCTCCTCCTTGTTGCTGATTCCTCCAAACCTGATTTTGAGAACTCCTTTCATTTGTGACTAAATTTGTATGCACTCTAATTGTAACTAGCAAATCACTCGAATACTACCCTAGTTAAACTTGTTCGAAATTGGTGAAATAACAACAAGGGATTATTGCTTGAGTCCACTCATAGGGTCATGAAATGATGTATGTGTTGTTTAGGGCTACCAATGCCATTAAATTTTTTAAACTTATGCACTATATAGCCTTTAGGATATGGTACTTGGTCATGATGATTAAAGTATGGTTTGTCTGCATCATTTATCATACTCATGTCACTTCCTTATCTTAGTTGTACAGCCACCATTTGTTGTACTTGTTGTATGATGTTTGCTAGCAGCTCTACATTGGTAGGAATTTCTGAGATCGGGGATTGTGTATCGCTTACTGATGGAGGAGGTGCTTGTGAATGACCTACATTTGTAGGGATTTCACCTATAAGGGGTGTGTCATCTACTACCTCTACAGCTTCATAAGATGATTCTCAATGTGTCAAATTGATACCCTTGTCTCAGTTGCTCTTGCAATGCTTCTACAGTCATTTCCTCATTAGAGCTTTCGATTAGGCCCAAGGCTTTTGTTATGATGAGACAGTCCACATCTTAAGGATCAGGTCTTGGTTTGGTGTGCTATGTATTTAGGTTAACTTCTCCCATTAGTTGCATTACCACATTTAAGAGTTTGCTCATGGAACGAGTAGTTACACCATCTCTCTAGTGTGGTAGCAAGGATTGACTCTCAAGGGTCCATTCTTCCAGGATCTCTTTATTTGTAAGTCTTGTTCATACAACCTTCTTTGCCATTTGGGCTATTGAGGTATGGGCTCATGATCCCTTGCATAGTCATGATGAGAAATAACTATGACAATATGAATAAGCTCTTTTTTTGTAGTCTCTTCTTGGGTTGTAACCTTATAGTGAGTCTTGTTGTTTGGCTTAATTATTTGCCCCTTAGCTAGAGTCTTGAGGTAGAACTATGCCCCTTTGACTTACTTTTAACCTTCTCTAAGCCACTTAATAGGGAAAAAGAGTTAGAGGTTGGAATGGCAATAACCGTCTTCATTCAAGGCATTGGCTTCCCAAGTTGGTTGAAAATTTCAATAGCTTTCCCTTTGCTTATAATAGTTTGAATGAGTTCTTTTTGTTTGTGCACATGTCCAAGCTTTGCTTTGAGCCTAGTCCCTAGAAGATTGATGCTCTTGCCGGTTCAAGCTCATCTTCTAGCTCTCCATTAGATTGACCCCTTTCATTTAGAATGATGACATTGGGTCTCTTGTCCCTTGATGGAAGACAAGAAGTTGGCTAGTATTGAATGACAACAATTCAATGAATGTCGTAGCAAGTACTCTCTTGAACTAAACAATCTCAAAAATAGTTTTAAGCTGAATTTGAACTTTGATTTCTTTTATGATGACCTTTGACTATGGTAGGTACATGGTAATTCTTGCCCCCAAGATGATGGTGTATTTTGGGGTGGAGAAGTTCTTCATTGATGCCATTAGATGCTTTCTTCTGTAAGAAGGAATACAATTGGCTAGTTTTCAATTATAGTTCTATTTCATTAATGCCTCTATCATATTAGCTAGGTTTCTACACTTGGAAGAGAAGTCATGTCCCACTGTGTATGCCAAAATTTGTGTGAACAAACTAATCATCTAGGATAACAAAGACCCAGATAAGTAATCTCAAAACAATAAATAAAAAATGCTGTAGTCTAAATGTGCAATCAGATGTTGTGGGAACATAACTTCCAACAAGTGTAAGCCTCTATTGTTAATTACCCCAATAATTATCAGGAATATACTAAAGCATTATTTTAAAAAAGAAATACATGGCTTAAATAAGGGCATACCATCACTTCATAGTTAAATAAATTTAAATTTGTAATCATGAAAGAATATATAATGAGATGAAGGTAATGAGGAAGAAGCTTTGACGTGCACTACCATCCTACTCTGGTGCATTGGACCATGTGGAATCTAACTCGGATGGGTCTTAACTTGATCCTTGGTCGGTATTGATTATTTGATTGATGATGTCATCGAAGGACACATGAGAAGAGAATGAGAATATTTGAAGTGTTTTCGTTAGTTTGGATGTTGGTGATAACTCCATCTTAGTTTGAAGTATTTCCTTGGTTTGAATGTTATTGTACTCAATTGGAGTTTAATTTGAATATGTTTTGATTTTGGATTAACTTGATTTCAACCCAAAATGACTAAGTTTTGGATCAATCACTTGACTTGATTATGGTTAAATTTGATCCTAAGTCACTAGTTTTCTTAACTAAAATGGACGAATAGTTGGGGTACTGGTCAACAAGCCAAAATGGGTGTCATTTTAGGTTTAATAGAGCCGAATGAGCAATTTAGGTATTGGTCATCTGACAGAGAGGATTCCTTTTTGGGTTTGTTAGAACCAGATGATTGGTTATGGTACTGGTCACCCAATAGATAACCTGCGATTTCTTGGTTCACTAGAACCTATCGACTGGATGAGGGTATCAATAGAATAGGAGAACTTTGCTAGTTATGGTAGAGTATGACCGATCAGTTAGCTGACAAAGAGCTTTGTACTCATTTGGACAAATTTCAGTCTATTTGTTTTTATCCATTCAAGTTCATTTAGTGCTTTGTTCAAGTCACTTTGGTTTGGTTTATTTGCTTCAGCCAAACTAACTTGATTTTAATGTGGTTGAGTCATTTAAACAATTTATGTTTATCAATTTTATTTTCTTTTGAGAGCCCTTGAACTATCGTAATGACTTTGGGTAAGCCTGCAGGTAGACCTTATGTTGCTTTGACTGTTAGGCTACCTGTAGCCCCAATAATTGTTGACTTCCACCTTTAGGCAAGCCCGTAGATTGTCCTTAAGTTGATTAGAATTTTAGGCATTCCCACAGGCTGCTCTTTAGTAAGAGTTTAATTTTTGAACAAGTCCACAGACTAACCATAAATCAATTGAACTATCAGATGAGCCCCCTAGGCTAGCTTTTTATTTGAATAGACTTTTAGATGAGCTCGCAAGTTCACTTTTAGTCCATATTGGCTACTATTATACAATAATAATTATTATTATCACAACTATTATTTCTATTACTATGCTACTATTATACTATTACTACTACTTCGATTATTACTAGTATACCACTGCTATACAATTGTTATACAGTTTACTACAACTACTACCACTACCCTTACTATGATATGAATATGATACTACTACGATATTACTACTACAACTCTTACTACTATACGAGTATACTGCTACTATAATACTACAGTTACTACTACAACTATTATACTATTACTTTTACTACTAGTACAAGTACTATACCATACTACTAGTATAATACTATACCACACTGTTACAATATTGCTATATGATGCTATTATTCTACACTTTTATACTCTTATTATTATTATGTAATAACTATACTAGTACTATTTTATATTGGTTGTATACTATACCTCTACTTTGACTACTATTATAAGACTACTATTTCTACTATGTAAATACTATACTTGTTCTACTACTATACTACTATTATATCATATTATAACAACTATTAATACTAGTACAATACAACTATTGTTAGTATGACTATAGTAAACTACTGTTATGCTAAAATACTATGTGATTATACTATAGAATTATATTACTGTTATCCTATTACTACTATACTATTATATTACCGCTATTACAATACTACTACCATAATAATACACTACTACTACTACTTCACTATTAGTATAGTATACTACAATATTACTGATATAATACTACTATTGTACTACTACTATCACTTCCAGTAATTCTACTATGATATGACTATACTACTACTATACTTATATTATATTAGTATATTGCTACTATAATAATATACCACTACTACTATACTACTATTGCTACTATTAGATCAGTACTACAACTACTATTATTATATTAATCCTACTACTAGTACTATTTTACTACTATTATAATAATATTATAATAGTAGTATACTATTACTATTACCACCACTATTACTAGTATAGTAATATACTTCTATTAATATACTACTACGACTATACCATTATACCATGCTACTATATTATGTTACTATATTAGTATTATACCTCTTCTATACTACTATACCATTCTACTATACTATACTAATGTACTTTTTCTACTATAATAATAATACTATACTCATACTACTATTATACTATGACTACTACTATACTACCACTATGTTAGTACTCCTTTGTGACTACTACTACAACTATGATACTACTATACTACCACTACTATCAGTATAGTACTACCTCTAGTGGTACTACTATAGTATACTGCTGTTATGCTTCTATATTATCTTACTACTACTACTATATTACTATACTGTACTACCACTACTATATTAACCCTATACTACTACTACTATATTAGTACTATAATATACTACTATTACTATCTTATTATTATACAATACTACTGCAACTACTGCTTCTGCTATACTACTACTACTATTAGCATTACTAGTATGCTATACTGCTACCATACTATTACACTATACTACTATTATACTACTATTATGACTCTTAATATACTATTATTACTACTATGCTACTACTTTTACTACTACTTAATGCTATTATACTATTATAATACTGCTATTATACTGCTACTATACTATTACTACTATTACTATTATATTGTTTTTATACTGCTACTACTCTACCACTTCTATATTACTACCACTATACTACTATACTACTACTGATATACTACAACTTTTATGCTACTAGAATACTACTATTATTATTATACTACTATCCTACTATTGATACCACAAGTACTACTTGTTCTATCACTACACTACTACTATAATACTACTATACTATTAGTACCAGTATTATTATATTATACTACTACTAATTTACTACTTCTACAATGGGACAATTACTAATACTATTAATCTACTACCTGACAACTACTAGATAACTATTATACCACTATTATACTGTTATTGCTACCAATACTATTACTTTAATAGCTATTATTATACTATTATGCTCACATTACTATACTACCATTGTTACTAAGTTAATGGTCACTAATGATATATGGTGCAGTTGGAATCCCTTGACCATCCTCGCTTGTCAATGCCCTAAGTTGACTTTAGCAATGCAAGCATATATTGTTATGACAAACAAAGTCCATTTTCATATGGCAAACAAAGTCCATCTTGTGTGACAATTGAGGT
This sequence comes from Trichopus zeylanicus subsp. travancoricus, assembly GCA_005019695.1. Lineage (NCBI taxonomy): Eukaryota > Viridiplantae > Streptophyta > Magnoliopsida > Dioscoreales > Dioscoreaceae > Trichopus > Trichopus zeylanicus. Next base: position 73,454 of record RXID01014473.1, on the reverse strand, counting down.
CGCATCTACATGGTAAAGAAAGTCCACTTTCACATAGCAAACAAAGTCCATTTTGTGCAATGACCAAGCTTGCATTTACATAGCAATTTAGTACCCTTCCATATGGCAAATTAAAATCCACCTTGTCTGGCGATTAAGTCTATAGATATATGAAAATTCATATCCACTTTCACATAGCCAATCAAGTCTACTTCAATGTGGCAAATAAAGTCCATCTACATGGCATCCAAGCTCATACTTAAATGTCAAATTGACTTCACTTTCATGTGGTTAGCCAAAATCTACTTTCACATGGTAAATTAAGTTTATATTTACTTGACAATTTAAGTCCACTTTCACATAGAAAGGAAAGTCCATTTTATATGGCAATCAAGCCCATATTGAGATCAGGTATTAAAAATTGGGTAAAATATTTTATTTTTGGCCAAAATATTTTGGTCAATATTTAGGTTTCAATTTTTTTTGTTTGTGAAGAAGCTTGAAGCAAGATAGCTGAGTTCATTATCCTACTTGATAATGCTTCCAAGCTTGGTCTTTGCCCTTGGTCTCTGCCTCTTACCTCAGCTTCTTCTTCTACTTCTTTAAATCTACTGGCTTTTGAGGTGGCAATCGAGCTATCCAAGGCAGAGAAGAAAGTGGAGTATGACTAGATGTTATGCTACCTCTTGGATGAGTACAGCTGGGTGTTGATTGCCACTAGTATATAATAAAAGTGTCGAAAACCTTCAAACAAAGACCACCATGGCTTCCTAGTCTCTACTTGCAAGTTCTATAAAGAACTTAACTCTAGGAATTAGTCAGTTATGAAAGTCTAGATTTAGTAGCGGCAGTCCATGGAGCACCAGGTCAAGTCAACCAAAGCGTTGCCAAAAGAGTACATCTCCTTTATCTCATTCATGATTTTAGTAATAGTAATAATAGTATAATAGTAGTAGTATTAGTAATAGTGGTAGCATAGTAGTAGCATAGTAGTAATATAGTAGTAATAGTAGTATAATAATAGTAGTAGTGATAGATATGTTTACATAAGATGACAAACAAACCAAAAGAAAAATAATGAATGGAGAGCTAAGGAATAAATAAAAAGATAAATATCGCACCCTCAAGGTGATAATGTAGAATAACCATGCCAAATATAATAGATAGATGATACACAAACTCACCACCAATGTGATAATGCAAGCAATCACACCTAAGATTGGAAGTTGGAGTAATTTTCTACACTTAAAGGAATTCAAGTTATAAGAATTGGTAAGCCTTGAAATTTAATTCAAGGATCGACTTCAAAAAAGTTTGATTAAAAAGAAGAATTTATAGGTACTAGATAGGGCATAATAAATATAGCATTTCAAAATACTAACGCTTTACATTGGAAACTAGTTAAAATACCTTTAGAATTCCAAAAGGCTCATAGAATTTCAGGTAACACTAAATTTAGTCAAATGTGGCAATGCCCTACTTAAGAAGTTTATGATAGGTTAAACTAGAATTCCATATGGGTCGACCCACTTATTCTTGAAAGAAAAGGGTATGGCCTAGCTTGGCTGTTGACCTAATAATTGGCCCAATGTTCTCTTGAATTTGTTTATCACTAATTGATGCATCAAGTAGTAGTATGGTAGTAGTACTAGTGATAGTAGAAGTATAGTAATATAGTAGTATTAGTATAGTAATAGTAACAGTATAATAATAGCAGTACTAGTATTATTATTAAAGTAGTAGTAGTATAATAGTGTAATAGTAGAATATTAGTAGTAGTAATATTCTAGTAGTATAGTAATAGTTGAATAAAATAGTATAATAGAAGTTGTAATAGCAAGATAGTAATAGTAGTATAGTACAAGTAGTAGTATAGATATAGTAGTATAATTGTAATAATTTTAAAAGTATTAAGTATATTGATAATAGTAGTATAGTAGTAGAAATATTAGTATAACAATAGTAGCAGTAATAATAATATAGTAGCAAAACTAGCATAGTGTAATAGCATAGTGGCAATAGTGGTAGTAGTAATATAGTAGTAGTAGTAATATATTAGTAATAATAGTAGTATAATAGTAGTAGTAATAGTAATAGTAGTAGTGATTGTACTATACTAACATAGTTGTAGTAATAGTAGTAGTAATATAGTATAGCAAAATAGTAATATATTAATATGGTAAAATAGTTCTAGGAGTTATATAATAGTAGTATAATAATATTAGTCATATTGCGCTAGTAGTGGCATACTAATATAACAACATAGTAGTAATAATAGTAGTAGTACTATTATAATAGTAGCACTATAGTAATTTATTAGTATAATGGTATAGTAATATAGTAGTTGCAAAAGTAGTAGTATAATTATATAGTAGTATAGCAATATTATTAGTAATAATAATAGTATAAGTATAATATAATAGTAGTACCATATTGTATTATGGTACATTATTATACTAGCAGTATTATAGTAGTAGTATAGTAGTAGTATAAGATAATACTAGTAAAAGTAGTGTTATAGTGCTAGTAGAGTAGGAGTAATAATAGTATAATAGTAGAAATAGAAGTGATAGTAGCTAGATTTGTCAAACGAGCCTGTGGTCTGCGGGGCTGTCCGACATGGTCCACAATAGGTCATGCTTTCCATGGCCTGAAATCTATAGTGTTCAAGCTACGTTTGGCAAATACGCCAGACTAGGCTTGGCAATCCTTGAGTAGCCTGTGATGTAAGGACGATCCACGGTACAATTTGGCTCAGCACAACATTGCCTATGAGCTATCCTGACCCATTATTAAATTCTCTTTTTCTAACCCAAAATTGAACCCTAATTCTTGGAAGAAAGTTCAAGAATCTTAATCACTAAACTATAACTTACTACTAATTATTATTACAATATGTATATATATATATATATAAATATATATATATTTTGAAATTTGTTAAAAATAGACAAGGAACCATACTACCCACTGGCCTTTGGGTCTCGAGCCTTGCCTAACGCTTGCTTTTTCTTTATGGGCCGTGTTGACTATTCTAAGCCATGCCAGGAATGGCCCAAAATTCTTTTTCCAGACTTGATAAGGCGAATCGTGTCGACTCGACACGCCTGTTTTACACCTCTAATAGTAGTAGTATCATAGTAGCATTATTAAAGCATAGTAGTGCTAGATAGTAGCAATAATTATAGTATATTATTATTATAGAAGTAGTATCATAATAATAATAGTATAATTATAGTATAGCAATAATAGTAGAAGTAGTCGTATAATATAATAGTATAAGATAGTAGTATACGATTACTATAGGATAGTAGTAATACTAGCAATGTAGCAGTATAGTAATAGTAGAAGTAGTAAAATTAGCAATATAGCAGCAGTAGTATAGAAGTATAGTATTAGCGAGTAGTAATAGAAATAATAATAGCATATTAGTATATAGACGTAGGATACTAGTAGTATAATAGTAGTAGTATAGCAATATAACAGCAGTTGGTAATAGTTATAAAAATAATAATATATTAATAGTATCGAAGTGATATAATAGTAGTAATAGTATCATTATAGTATAGTACTAGTATAATAGTATAGTGTAGTAGTATAGAATTGTAGTACAGTATTAGTATAGTATATTAGTAGAACTAATAAAAAGTATAGAAATAGTATAATTGTAGTATAATAATAGTATAGTATAATAGTAGAACTAGTTATAGTAGTATAGAAGAAGTAGTAAGAATAGTAGTTGTAATAATATGGTAATAGTAGTATAATAGTATTAGAGTAATAAGTAGTAGTAGTAGCAATAAAAAATATATATTGGTAATATATAGGTAGTATATAATAGTAGTAGTATAACCGTAAGATGGCAGTAGCAGTAGTAGAATAGTAGTATTTATAAAATATTGGTAGTAGTATAGTAGTAATATAAGAGTATAATACTAGCATTAATTATAGTATAATAGTATCAATATAGTAATAGTTGTTGTATAATAGTAATAATATTATAAAAGTAGTAGTATAATATTGGTAGTACTAGTATATTAGCTGCAATAGTGTATAGTAGTAGAACCAAAGAGGAATAGAAGTATAATGACAGTAATATAATAATATAGTAGTAGAATAATAATATTATATTAATAATATAATAGTAGTATCGTATTAGTAGTACTACTAATAGTAGGTTGATAGTATAGTAGTATAATATTATAATAGTAGTAGTATAGTTATACTATTGTAATTTAGTATTAGTAGTAGTATTAATAGTTATAATAGTAGTATAGTGATAGTAATTGTTCTAGTATCAGTAGTAGTATAATAGTAGCACTAATACAAATAGTAACAGTAATCATAGTAGTGCAAGTACAAGTATAGTAGTCTTGATAGTAAAGTAGTAGTACTCCTAGTTCAATAATAGTAGTATACTACAAATAATATTAGTATATTACCAATAGCAAAGTATGGAACCACTATTATAATAGTAATAGTATAGTTATAGTTGTACTAGTAGTAGTATAGTTATAATAATAGTACAATAGTATACAGTAGTATAGTAGTAGTATTGTTATTATAAAGTATGAGTATAACAGTAGTATAGTAGTAGTTGTAATAGTATAAATTGAATATTTGTAGTAGTACAAGTATTAGTTGTTTTTGTAGTGTAGTAGTTGTACTGATAGTATAATAATAACAACATAATAATAATAGTAGTATACTACCAATAGTAATAGTATAGAATGACTAGTATAACAGTAGAAATATAATTCTAGTAGTACTAGTAGTATAATAAGACATAGTATAATAGTGTAGCAGTATTAAATAGTACTAAAATAGTAATATACTAGTTATAACATAGGAGTATAATAGTATTATATTATTATTATAGTAGCAATAGTAATAGTAGAATTAATATAGTTGCAGTAGTACTTGTATTAGTAATTTTTGTAGTGTAGTAATACTATTAATAATATAATAATAACAATTTAATAGTGATGGTAGTATGTTACAAATAGTAGTATAGTAGTAGTATAATTGTAGTAGTATTAGTAGTAGTAAAGTAGTATATAATAGTATAGTAATAATAAAATATACTATAATAGTAGTATAGTAATACAAATAGTTGTAGTAGTATAGTATCTTTAAAAAAGGAGTATAACAGTACAATTTTAATATAATAGTAGTAGTAGTAATATAGTAGTTGTATGTAATACTATTAACCTAATTGTAGTATATTAGGATGATAGAAGCACTATAGTACCAATTTAGTAGTAGTAGTAGTATTAGTAAGAGTAGTATAGTAGTAGTAGTAGTAATAGAAGTACTATAAAAATATAGTAGTAATAATATAGTTCTAATATAGTAGCATAATAGTGGTATAATAGTAGTGGAGTAATATAGTGATAGTAGTAATGCAGTCATAGTACAATCATACAGTAGTAAAAGTAGTATAGGAATAGTAGTAGTATGGTAGTAGGAGTAATAATAATAGTAGTGGTGTAATAGTTGTATAATAATAGTAGTAGGGTAGTTGTCATAGTACAATGCTAGTATTTGTAAAGTAATACTATAGTAGTAGTAAGAGTTATATAGATGTGTAATAATAGTAGTATAGTTATAGTAGAGTAGTAATAGTATAGCTATACTATTGTATGATAGTTTAGCAGTATAGTCATATAACATGGTGGTAAAATAGTATGGTAGTAGTATAGTAGTTGTAATATAGTAGTAGTATAGTAGTAGTAGTATGATAGTATAGTATAGTATAGTAGTGTTGAATAGAATATAGTATTAGTATTTTATAATAATGGTAATAGCAGTATTAGTAGTAGAGCTATGGTAATAGTAGAGCTAATATAGTATTGTAGTTTTATAGTAAAAGTAGTATACTAGTACTATTGTGCTAATAGTGTTATAGTAGTGTAGTTTAGTAGTATAGTATTATAGAAGTATAGGATTATGATACAATAGTATAGTATATTAGTATATTAGCAATTTAGTATAGTTGTAGTTATGTAGTAGTAATATATCAAAAGTACTAGTAATAGTAGTATAGTATTATAGGAGTATAATAGTATAATACTTGTACTAGAGTAGTAGCATTATACTACAGTAGTAGTAGTACTAATAGTCGTATTATAATAATAGTAGTAGTAGTATAATAATAATAACAGTACAATAGTAGTAATATAGAAAAAATAGTAGTATAGTAGTAATAGTAACGATGTAGAAGTAGTTGTAATATAGTAATAATAACTGTGGTATTGTAGTAATAGTCTAGTAGTACTATAGTTGTAACACTAGTATTGTATTAGTTGTATCGTATTATAGTAGCAATATAGTAGTATTATAGTAGTAGTATTGTAGTACAATAGTATAAACCGTATAGTAATAATAGAATAATAGTAAGTATAGTAGTAGTAGTAGCATAGTAGTATAGTATCGTGATAGTGGTATTGTAATAGTATAGTAGTAATAGTAATATAGGAGTTGTTTAATAGTATAGTATAATAGTATATGATAGCATAGTATAATAGAAGTGCTATTACTACCATACTACTACTATTACTATAGCACTACTAGTCCTACTACTATACTTCTACTACAAATATACTACTATAGTACTATTGCTAGCATAGTACTATTTTTAATATTCTATATCATTGCTACTATTATACTACTACTATATTACTATACTATTATAATAATATACTACTACCGTTATTACACTAATATTACTTAACTATTACTACTATTACTAGTACTATTATTATACATAATGATACATTGAGATGGAAAAAAGCTGAACCAAAAGCACATGGGAAACCAACCCACGATATGAACCATTAACTGAGGTAATCAAGCTTTTGGACTTAGGCGATTATCCTAGGTGATGTCGTGAATGTCAAGTTACCTCGACCATATCATTTTCATCCATCTACCCAAAACTCATCTTGTGTCATACGGGAGGATTTGGCAAACTCAGCCCATATATGGATATGGTCAAATATTTATGGAATCTCGATCGCAAGGAACCCCAAAAGATCATTAATAAAAAGTTTGGGAGTGATGGAAGCCATATAAGAAGAGTCTGACGTAATCAAGACTAAGATTATGAAATTCCTGATCTGCTCAATACTTAAAGGCCTTCTTGATCTATTAATTACAGAGTAGCCATAAAGGTTGGAGACCCCCTCTCCCTCTTGCAAACTCTCTGTTTCCCTCTCTTTGTAAAAAAAAATGGTGAGAACCTTTATGACTTGAGTATCCAAGTGGCCATCATTGGAGAAGCTCTTTGCTATCCTCCTGATGGTTCTTTTATCTTCTTGTAGATTATCAGTAGTATAGCCTAGCAAATCTGATCTCAAGGAGCCTCTTGGTCCAGAGTCGGTGTTGAATTGGGCTCCATCAGCAATTGGTGATTTCATTAAGATTTGCTCCACCACCCTTCTCTATTAACCTTAGAGATCTTCAACAACATTCTGACAATGTTTCCAAGAGCACCAAGGCCCTCTTGTCCAAGAATTCAATCAGGGGGCAAGTAGCCTCAGCATCAGTGAAGTCACACAACCCATCTAGGCGGCCAAGCGGACAAGTGCAACAAGCTATCTTTATGATCCAAACACAGCCATGACCCCAGGACCTCTTTTACAAAATATCCTAGAGGCTCTGGTAGGTCCCTCTAAGCTAGTGGAATGACATGAGTTTCAAACTCTAGCCATAATTATTCAATAAATGACATAGTTCCTTGAGGCCTAGGTGCAAACCACACAAGACCTATAGGCCTGACAATTGCAAAATTAGCCTAAACAATATGGCACCTTGAGGCTCATAATACCCTACAATAGATTTCAATTCAAGCTCTGGCGATAACCTAAAGCACTATGGTACACCAACACCCTAAATCACAATTGCACCTTAGTTCCCATGCAAAGCACCATCAATAGGTCAACATGACCCCTAGGCTACAATTTCACTTCGGTAGCATGTTTCAAGGGATTATTATTGACATGACCTAATTTGTAATCCAGCCGATAAGGTCACATATTACATGCACACTAGCAAGAACCAGATGTGGCAAAATCAAGGTTCTCAAGAGAAGCAATGTTGCATCCAGTTTGGGGAAGGTAAATGTGCAAAAGAAACTGGCATATAGGGGAATTGTCAATGAACTTTACCCCAAAAGGACCCCACTCTCGAGTTGCAAAAGCCTCAGTTAAGGGCAACATCAATATGATCCTAACTAGGCCACTGAGGCCATCAATTAACAACACACCAAAGAGGCCTTTAATTTTCAAACCAAATCGAACTATGGCAGTCATGATGAGATCCTTCTCAGCTCAGATGTTTGTCTCATTCATCTCAAGAACATAAGCCTAACACAAGGTGAAGCAAGACCAATTTTCATTGGAATGATAACTTCAACCCCATAAGCAAGCATGAATTCTAACTTCTTGGTTGTTGTCCATGGTGTGGTCTGCAAGACCATAGAACAAATGGTAGCTCATTGATCCAGATGCCTTTGGCTCTTTTGAGATGCTTCTTTATGTCTAAAATAGGTTTGATTAGTTACCTCAGCTAAGCTATTAGTTAGTGGTGGTCACAGAGGTGAACCTTAGCCATATGTAGATACTACTACAATATTCTTTGTATCTTGAGTTGTCTAATTGCTTCCTACTGGCTATAACCAACACTTATGGCAATACAAACCTATAGATTCTACTCTACCATAGGAACTCCTGAATATTTCTCTCAATGATTATGACTAGGGATTAAACTTTCACCCATTTGCTAAAGTAGTTAACAGTGACCACTAAGAAATTTCTTTGACTCAATGCTAATGGGAATGGCCCAAAGATGTCCATCCATTATTGTTCAAAAGGCCATATAGATTAGGTCTGCTCTAGTTGAACTGCCGAACTATGGTGTAAGGAGGCATGCCTCTTGCATTGTTTACATTTGAAGATGAATTTGGATGCCTTAAAACCCATGTTGAGCTAATAATACTCTTGTCTAAAGAGCTTAGGTGCTAGGGCCCATCCTCCACCATGGCTCCCACCTATCTTGCCATGAACTTCTTGGAAGGCATAGTCAATTTTGTTGGGTCTTAGACAATGGAGAAGGGGCTACATGAGAGATCTTTTATTCAAGACTCATTCTAATAAGCTAATGTTCAAGGCTAGCTTCTTGGTCTTTTGGGTCTCTTTCTGGTCTTTGGGAAGTTGCCCATCTTTGAGGTAAGGGATAAAGGGATCCATCCAGTCGGGATCTACTTCCATCCCATTCACCTCAATGGTCTCTAAGTAGTTGGGGTGCTGAAGATTCTACACAAATATTTGCCATGGTATAGAATTTGAAGAAGCCCAAGCTAGTTGAGTGAGAGCATCGACCTCCATGTTGCTATTTTGGGGTACCTGGCAAATTTCCACTTGGTCCATTTTTTCCATAAGCTTTCGTGCTTTAACTAGGTACTATGCCATGGTTGTGTCTTTCACCTCATACTCTCTACTGACCTACAAACACACAAGCTATGAGTTGCTAAATACCTTTAATATTTTAGCTCCTGCTAGAAACACCACATGTAATTTGAGGAGGAATTCTTAGTATATTGTGGCATTGTTTGAGGCCTTGAATTCAAGTTGAGCTAAATACTCAGCCACTCGTGCATCCAAACTCTGAAGTTCAACATCGATCCCATAGCTTGACTCACAAGATGAGGCATCTACTTGAATCTGCCATGACTTAGATTCTGATCCTGTCATGTATGAGATCAAGAAGTCCACTAAAGCCTATGATTTTATAGCCTTTCATGTGTCAAAGGTGATGTCTAATTGACTTAACTCGATACACAACTTAAGCAACCTTTCTGAGGTTTTTGGCTTTTCCAATATTTGCCAAAGTGGGAGATTGGTAGTACTATGACTAGGTGTGCTTGAAAGTGAGGGCAAGACTTTTGAGTTGCTAGCACCATGGTGTATGCTAACTTCTTCAACAGAGGATACTGAACCTCTACACCTATGAGTATATCACTCACATAGTCTATGGCGTATTTTTTCTACCCTAGTCGCTTATTAAAATTGAATTGATCATCTGGTCTAATGTAATTATATAAAAGAAGAGTACTACATTTAGTTCATATTTCATCAGTAAGGGTGGTATAGCTAAGTGCCTTTTGAGGTCTTCAAAAGCTTAGTTACATTCTTCCATCCGTGAGGTCACCAATGCATCATTGTGAGGAGTGAGAATTCCTTCTAAGTTTGTGGCAAAGGAGACTATATCTCCATAGTTAGGCTCGCAATGATATCTCTTGTTCTCCACCTTTTTCATGCCCTCTTGTCCCCTAGTAGCGGATCGGTATTTTCTAGTTGATGTAGGAGAGTCACTTTGAGTCAGTCGGCTTGTTAGGATCATATTGAGGTTGCCCTTAACTAGAGGGTTTTGCAACTTGGAGTGGGGCCCTTTAGCGGTGAAGTTCATTGATGATTCTCTCATATGTGACTTTCTTCTACACATTCACCTTGTAGATGAACTACCTTAGGTGGCCTTCTTTGATAAGCCTCTTGATTTTATCTTTGAGGCTCTTGTATTCTTCAGTATCATGACCATAATTGGGATGAAAATGGTAGTACCTTGATTTGTTAAGGCGTTGGTCAGTGTGAATATATTGGGGCCTTTGCAATAAGTCTAGATGTTAAATCTATGGTAGGACTTTAGTTCTTGAGTTATTCAGTGGAGTATAAGCTTGAAATTCAAGCCTCTACTCCCTCTGCTCTCTCTACCCATTTTTTTGCTATTTCAATTTTGGTGGCTTGTTCTTTAGATAATCTCTCTTCTTGCTGCTACCTTTAGATTCTTTTTTTTTGTCAGGATCAATTCTTAAGCATATATGTGTTCATGAGCTAGTTGGATGAATTTTGCCATGTTGCGTGGTGACTAGCGGGCCATCTCGTAGGCTACTTGATCTTACCAAATTCTAATAATGACAATCATGAGGATAATAGAACTATCTGACTCTGCAACCTCTAGTCAGGCTTTGTCAAATTAGGCCAGATATTCCCTTAACCTCTCTCCCTCTTTTTGCTTCAATATGAGGAGTGTATAGGGTTCTTTTACCATAGAAACAATGAGATAAATTATTCTATAAATTTATCTATCAAGTCATCAAAATAAGATATTGTGTACCTCAAGCCCAACTTTGCGACATCATCGAGAAAGCTTTACATAGGGTTGAGTCTCACACTCCTTGTAGAATTATAGCATTCCTAAAGATACTAACATGATCGATTGGGTCTTGTGAGCCATTATACACTTTCTAGGGAGGCTAGTGAAACTTCAGCTACACTTGGGAGTATGCAATTTTATGGATTAGAGGGGTATTATACCTTAATTGTTGAGGGTACATCCTTGACTGTCCCACAACTGGATGTAGCATGGCCTCCCTTAGGAACCTTGATTTTGCCCTGTTTGGTGCCTAACTAGCATGCATGTGAATAGGTTAGGTTATGTCAATAATAATCACTCGAAACATGGTATCAAAGTGAAATCCTAGCCTTGGGGTCAGGCTGACTTGTTCATGGTGCTCTGCAAGGGAAGCAAGGTGCAATTATGATTCAATATGTTAGTTTACCATAGAACCTCAGCTTATCACTAGATCTTGAATTGGAACCTAGTATAGGGTGTTATGAGCCCTGAGGCACCACACCATTTAAGCCTAATTTTGCAATTGTTAGGCCTATAGGTTTTGCATGGCTTGTGTCAGGGCCTTGAGTAATTGCATCATCTATTAAATGATAGTAGATAAAGTCTAAAACTCATGTCCTTCCACTAGGTTAAAGGGACATACTAGAGCCTTTGGGATAGTTTATAAAAGGGGTCCCAGGTGATGTGGCTATGTTTGAGTCACAAAGTTGGCTTACTCCGATATTCCACCTAGCTAGCCAGATGAATTATGTGGCTTCACTGATCCCGAGGTTGCTTGTCCCCCGATCAAAATCATGGATGACGAGGGCTTGGTGCTCTAGGTGGCATTGTCTGAAGGCCATAAAAAACCTCTAAGATTAATAGAGAACAGAGGCAGAGCAGATCTTAATGAAACCACTAATTGTTGATGGGTTGAATTCAATATTGGTTTTGAACCAGGAGGCTCCTTGTGATCAGATCTGCTAGGCTATCCTGTCGCTAATCTACAAGAAGAAGAAAGAACCATAAGGAGGATAGCCATGACATTCTTTGATCATGGTCACTCCAATGTTTAAGTCATAAAGGTTCTTCCCAATTTTTTTCTCAGAGAGAGAGAAATAGAGAGTTCAAGAGAGAGGGAGAGAGTCCCCTACCTTCATGGGTACTCCATGTTTTATAGGCTTAGAAAGCCTTTAAGTGGATCCAAATTTCCATAATCTTAGTTAGGATTATGCTACACTCTCCTTATTTGGCTACCATCACACTCAAATTTTCTACTAATGGTTTTTCAGGCATCCTTGCTATTGAGATATCATGAATATCATACCATATCCATATATGGACTGAGCTAGTCAAATCTTCCCATAGGACACAAGAAGAGTTTTTGCAAGATGGACTACAATAACATTGTCAAGATGACTTGACATCGGCGACATCACCAAGGATAACAGCTTCAAAGCCAAATGCTCGGTTACCTTGGTTAGCAGTTTATCCCACAGATTGGTTTCCGATTTACTTTTGGTTTGGCTATTTTTCAACTCAGCTTATCATCAAGTGTAATAGTAGTACTACTAATAGTAGTAAAAGTTAAGTAGTAGTAGGATAGTAGTAGTAGTAGTATATTACTATAATAGTATAGTAATATAGCAGTTACATAGTAATAATAATAGTAGTAGTAGTATAGCATATTAGAAATAATAGTATACTAGTAGTGGTACTGTAGTAGTATAGTTGGAGCAATAGTAGTATATTAATAGTAAAAGTATAATAGTGGTAGTAGTATATTACTATAATAATATAGTAATATAGTAGTAGTACAGTAATAGTAGTATAATAGTAATAATCTAGTATATTAGAAGTAGTAGTATACTAGTAGTAGTATTATAGTTGTATCATTAGAGCAGTAGCAGTAGTAGAATAGTGGTAAGTAGTAGTACTATAGTAATATTAATAGTATAGTAGTAATAGTAATAACACTTCTACTATACTATACTATCATTATACTATTATACTATAATACTAAACAACTCCTATATTACTACTACTATACTACTACAATACCACTATAATTGTAGTATACTACTATACCATCACTACTAGTATGCCACCACTATACTACTACTACTATATGGTACCATTTGGTTAGAGATTAGGATAAAGATCAACATCAATACTAGTGAACTATTTTTGTAAATTAATATCTTTTTATCAAAATAAATCCTACAATAATTTAAAGTTTAGAAAACTATTTAATTTTTTATAATAATTTAATTTAATAGCGATATAAAATAAGTAATTTTAATTTTGTAAGAAAAAATAATTCTTAAAAAAAGTAATTTTGATCCTGATGATCCCAAACTAAATAGTGCCTAATGCTTGTACTATTGTACTGCTATAGTACTACTGTAATATTACTATACTGTTACTATATTGAAATACTCCTAATGCAATGCTAGTATTATAATTATAGTATTACTAGACTACTACTAAAATACTAATATTATTACTACCATACTATAACTACTTTTACGTTGTTGCTGTTACTACTATACTATTATTATTATTATTATACTGTTACTATTATAATACTACTCGCACTGCTACAATACTACTATTACTATTATGCTATTACTGTACTGCTACTATATTACTACTACTATTATGCTATTATTATACTGCTATATTAATATTATAGCTATATTATAGCTACCATAAATAATATGTTACTATTACTACTACATTAATATTACTTTACAACTATTATTATTGTACTACAGCTATTAGCATACTACTATTTAGCAGTACTATTATTATTATACTACTGTTATTATTATTCTTACTAGCATGCTACTACTATACCACTATTATATTACTACTAGTATACAACTTTTACTACTATACTATTGTACCACGACTATACTTCTATTATTACCATGCTACTTTACCACTACTTAATACTACTAATATAATAACACTATTATTGTACCACTGCTATACTACTATACAATTAGTATATTATTACTACTATATTTTTGTAATACTTCTATTACTACTACTCCTATACTATCCCCACTAATACTACTACTACTAAATTAGTACTATAGTGCTTCAATCATACTAATATACTATTGTTATTCTAATAGTAACACTATATGACTACTATACTATTATTATAACTATTACTATAGTATAATAACACTAATACTACTGTTGCTATACTAAAACTATACTACTACTATACTCCTGCTTTGTACATAATATACTACAGTAACTATTACTACTACAATACTACTATTATGATACTTTTATATTATTATTAAACTATTATACTGCTACTAGTATACTATTATTATTACTGTTATAATTATAGAACTACTACACTAGTAGCTCTGTGCTACTATTAGTAGTATACCACTATTACTATTATATTATTATTATTATAATATTAGTACTACTACTATACTACAAAAACTACTAATACTAGTATACGAGAACTATACTGCTACCATTACTTTACCATGCTATAGTATAATCCTATTATACTCCTACATTATAACCATGATTTTTAGTTTTGGGGTGTACTTTCAGTTTCTGTTTCAAAATATATATTATTTATATTTATATATTGTATTCATGTCATAAAATACTATTAGCCTAATGTTCAAGGTTTTAACTTGAGTTACAAGCGACCTGAGCTTGAATCCTCTCAGCAACACTTTTTTCTTATTTCATATTTTATGTTTTTTGCCAAAAAAAATTTATTTAATACAATTAAAAAATATATGTATAAATTCTTTTCTCATATTTAAATTTTTTGTTATTTTTGAGTTAAAAATTAAATTTTAATCTAAAAAATTAAAAGATGATTTGAATAAAATCGAAACAATCTAAAACGACCAAAATAGGAATGAAAATACTAAAATGATTTGGTTTCAATGGGTATCAAAACCAATCCCAAAATCAAATCTTAAAACCCTAGTTATAACGAAGGTTTTAAGTTTCAGTTTTGGTATATGTTTTGGCACCTACCGAAATTGATCTATTTCAATCATTTTAGTTCAATTTTAGTTATCTCAGTCCTATTTCTGTTTCGGTCAAATTATTTTTTAAATTTTTTAAATGAAATTTGACTTTGAATTTAAAAATTTTAAAAAATTTTAAAAATGAGAAAAAATTATATATTTTTAAAACTAGTAAACAAATTTTTTTGGTAAAAAACGTAGTAAGAAAATAAAAAATGGTGCTTTTCGGATTTGAACCCGAGTCACTTATGACCCAGGTTAAATGCTTAACTACTAAGATAGTAGGGGTTTCTAATATAGATATAACAGATAAATATAAATAATATGTCTTTTGAATCTAAACCAGAAATTCATGCCAAAACGTTTCAGTTTTGGCCGAAATTGAGAACTATGGTTATAACTACTATGTTACTATTAGGTACTATTTGGTTTAGGATCAAGGTAAAGGTCATGCTCAAGATCAAGATTAATGTACAAAACGATAGTATGGACAAATTTTTGGTGTTTGGATGTAAATCTGACTAGTAAATTACATATAGCTTGTTGGACCATTATGTCCTTCGATATATTATTTATTGAAATTGGAATAAATAAATGTAATGGAAGCATAGTAATTGGGTTTTTTAAAATAAAATAAAGTTATTTTATCTATTTCGTTAATGTTTTGATGTGAGGTCGGTCAAGGCAGGATAATCCTTATGCTGATCACAAACCAAACATGGGTTATATTACTACTATGCTATTATAGTATTAGTACTATTATACTACTAGTAGTAGTACTATAATTATACTACAACTGCTATACTAGTAGTTCTATACTATTACTATTGGTGGTATACTAATATTATTTGTAGTATATTGCTATTATTAATTATTAGGACAAGTACTATTATTACACAAATAGTACTATTAGTATACGACTATTATAATACTATTGCATTACTATTATACTTTTATACCATTAGTACAATAATATTACTAGTCGCATTACTTGACTATACTATTACTAATATACTAGTAGTTCTATACTACTAGTGGTAGTGTACTACCATTGCTTGTAGTATATTGCTGCTACCATACTGCTATTATTACACTATTAAGACTATAACTATGCTACAAAGACTAGTGCACTTATACTCACACTACTATATTGGTACTACTACTATTACGATTAATATTACTACTATACTATTATGGCAACTACTACAACTACTACCACTATGCTACTACTACAACACTTACTATTAGTCCCAATACTAAATAACAATAGTACAACTATACTATTATAATTACAATATTATACTATTATACTATTATATAATTATCCTACTACTAGTAGCACTACTAATACGATACTATTATTCTAATACTAATATAATATTATTATACTATTACTATACTACTATACTGTCACTATTATGCTACTACTACTATGTTTTACTACCACAACTACACTATTATAATTAATATACTTATACTAATATTATTATACCACTATCTCAATAATATTACTATCATTAAACAAATACTTCTAATATACTGATACTATTATTCTTCAACTAGTACTACTATTATATTACTGCATTAATATACTACTACTATACTACTACTAATAATATACTGATACTACCGTATTGCTACTACTGTTGTCATTTTACAGTTATATCACAGCTATTAGTATACTACTTATATGTTATTGATATAATTCTTTTATTACTACTACTATTTACTACTCTAATGCTATTATACTACTACTGTCATACTGCTATAACTACTATTACCAAAGTTGGTTCTATGCTACTATTGCTAGTACTACTATTATATTATCATATAATTTTATACTATGATACTATAGTATTATACTACTACTTTACTACTATTGTTACTATTATTATACTGTTTCTATACTACTATAGCTAGTACTACTAATATGCCATACTAATACTGTATTATAATTATATACTACTATACTATACTATTATACTATTACTATATTACTATTATGACTACTATTATAATATAATTATACTATTATTTCTGTTATACTACTCGTATACTACTAATATATTACTATTATTACTACTATTACTAAGCACTGCTATATTATTATACAACTACTGTTATACTGCTAATATTACTCTTATACTACTACTATCCATCTTTTATCAACTAATATACTATTATTATTTTTAATGCAACTTATTAATACTATAGTTCTATACTACTACTACTGTATTGGTAATATTACTACTACTTTTATTACTACTATGCTATTACTACTGCTTGTACTACTACTATATTATAGTGACGCAATACTATTACTTTATACTAGGCTATTATACTATTATACCATTGCTATTATAATATGACTTGTATACTACCAATGCATTATTATTATTACTAGCTACTATTGCTATACTATAACACTACTACTACTATATTACTAATATTACTACTACTTCTACTACTATTATAATACTGCTATTGTTAGTACTACTACTTTACTATAGTGATGCTATACCAATATTTTATATTGCTCTATTATATTATTATACTGTTGTTGCTACTACACTACAACTTCTACTACTGCAATACAATAATTATATTATTACTATTTTGATATTAATTATAACAAGCCACGTCTGACACAACCTGTGAGAAGAAAAAGGCATCAGGCATGGCCCACCACCTATAGGCATGTGGGTCATGCCATGTCTAGCGCATTCAAAAAAAAAATTCATATATATTTTGCAATAATAACCATTAGTAAGTTATACCTTAGAGAATAAGGTTCTTGGATTTTCTTTCAAGGATTATGGTTCAATTCTGGGTTAGGGAAAGAAAATTAAATAATGGGCCAAGATGGCTCGTAGGCCATGCTAGTCCTAGCTCAATTATGTTGTAAGATGTTCCTATCCTTTGAACTGTTCGGGAAGCACAAGGCACATTTTGGCATAGGGCCATACCAGACACAACCCGAATACTGTAGATTGTGAGCCATAACAAGCATGACATATTATGGGCTGGGCTAGGTTGGCTCATGGGCCACAAGCTCATTTTGACCTATCAAGCTATTACCACTTCTATTTCTATTGTTATATTACTATTACTATTACTATACTATTACTACTATAATATCATTTCTACTAGTATTATCCTACTACTATCATTACGCTAGTATACTACTATACTGCAACTATAATACTATACTACAATACTGTATGGTACTACTATTATACTATAGTTATACTATTACTACTACTACTATTAATAATGCTATACTATTGTACAACTTTACTACCACCATATTACTACTACTACAACTATACTATATATTATATTACTATATTACTTGACTATAATAATCTATTACTATACTGCATTACCACAACTAATATATTATTATACTAATACTAATATATTAGTATAGTACTTCTACTATAATTATACTACTTTTGCTATATTAGTAGTTTTAGACTATTAGTATTGGTAGTATACTACTATTATTTGTACTATATTACTATCATTTTACTATTAGTACTACTACTATTGCAAGGACTACTAATCCTCGTATTATTACAAATATGCTACTTATACTTTACTACTACTACTATACTACTATTGTAATACTTTATAACAACTATACTACTACGCCAATGTTGTCAAACAACAATAAATTCAAATTGAAACATGATTGAATCAAACAACATTCGAACTAAACCATAATAAGTTTGAATAGAACTCTAAATTAAGTCAAACTATATTCAAACTAAATCACAACAAGTTTGAACAGAACTCTAAATAGAGTCAAATAACATTCAAACTAATTCACACCATATTTGATTGGAACTCTAAATTGAGTCATATCACATTTGAACTAACTACAATATATTTAAAAAGAACTCAAAATTGAGTCAAACCACATTTGAATTAAACCTTAATAAGTTAGAATAGAATTCTGAATTGAGTCAAACCACAACCACCAAAAGTTCAAGTAGAACACCAAACTAAGTCAAACCACATTCGAACTAAACAACAACAAGTTCGAATAGAACTATAAATTAAGTCAAATTGCATTCAAACTAAACCATTGCAAGTTTGGATAAAACTCTAAATTGAGCCAAAGCATATTGAACTAAACCACAACAAGTTTGAAGAGTACTCTAAAATTGAGTCAAACCACAATCAAACTAAACCATAATAAGTTTTAATATAACTCAAAATTAACTAAAATCACATTCAAACTCGCAATAAGTTTGAGTAGAACTCCCAGTTGATATAAACCACAGCAAGTTTGAGTAGAACTCTAAATTAAGTAAGACCGCACTCCAAAGATTAACCAACCCCAAAAACTATTGAAGACGCTTAGCTAAGCCAACTTGAAAAGACATTGGCAATGCCTAAAACTCAATCAACAACATGCTAATGAGGCTATTAGTTATTGAACAAAGCTAATCAATAACATGCTTAAAACCATTAGCCATGCTTTAACACTAAACAAACAGCAAAAGCCACTAGTGACACTTGGCTAATCCAACCCCAAAAGTCATTAGTGAAGCCTCAAACTTGATTGACAACATGTCAATGAGTCTGTTGATTATTAGATAAGGTCAACCAATAATACGTTTAATGCCATCAACCACACTTTAAAGCTAAGCCAAACCTAAAATCTATTGATAACACTTGGGTAACACAAGTCCAAAAGCTATTGGTGATGCTTCAATTTTAGTTGACAAAATTCTAATAAGGCCATCCATTATCAAACAAAATTAACCAACAACATGCTAAAAGCCCACTGCCATACTTCAAAGCTGAACTAACCCCAAAGGCCATTGGCAGCACTTGGCTAAGCCAACCTGAAAAGCCATTAGTGATGCCTCAAAATTAACAACAAGCCAATGAAGCTATCAATTATCAGACAAAATCAGCTGACAACATGCTTAAAATTCATTAGACACACCTCAAAACTAAACAAACCCTAAAAGCCATTGGTGACCCTTGGCTATGACAACCCTAAAAGTTATTGGTGACATCTCAAACTTAATCGACAACATGCTAATGAGGCCTTTCATTATCAAACAAAGTGAATTGATGATATACTTAAAGTCATTGGCCATGCTTTAAAGATAAACTAACTCCAAAAGCCTTTGGTGATGCCTCAAACCTAATCGACAGCACACCAAAAGGCTATTGATTATTAAATTAAAAATTATTAGCATAAGCTAAGGCGGTCAACCATTTTCTCAAGTCAAGAATCAATAGAAGTTAACTGACAATAAATAAAAATCTGTTATTAAAACTCCATATCTTAATGGGGTCAATTAACACAAGCCAAGGCAGTCAACCATACATTGAAATCAAGCCAAATCATTAACATCAACCAAATATCAAATGAAGCATCCATCTAAGTTGAGTTCAACTTGGCCTAGAACATAGGAGCAGGGCAATGGCAAGCATCAAACTTTTCCTATTCCCTTACTAATTTTTTGTCATTTATGATTGTAAATTTAAATTTCTTAAATTATAATATGAGGGTATGCCCTTCCTTAAACCATGTACCACTTTCCTCAAACCAATTAATCATGTTTACTTCTTTTAGGTCTTTATTTTTATTTGTTAGGTATCTTACTTTAGGATGTCCCTAACAACTATTAGGGTGATTAATAATAGCGGCTTGCATCTATTGGGAAGTCATTTTCCCACAATTCTAGATTGCACACTCAAATCAACATACATTTTTAATTTGTTATTTCGAGATTACTTTGTGGGGTCTTTGCCATCCCAAGTTGATGATTGGCTTTGCACCAAGTTACACCCAAACTAAAACCAGGTCACATTTGAACATAAACCAAGTTAAATTTGAACCTAAATTAGGTCAAACCTAAACTAGAATCAAGTTGAATCAAATCATCTCGAACTTGAACCCAAGTCCATTAAGGTTCAAACCCAAACCCAGTAAGGATCCAACTTAGGTCGAGCCCAAATCCATCAACATGTTGAACCATGATCCATCAAGAACCTAATCAGGGTTGGATCGAAGATTAATTAGGATTAGTCTATAAAAAGTTCAAAGCTATTGGTAATGCGTCGAAGTTAATTGATAATATGCTAATGAGACTGTTGATTCCCTAATTGAAGATAATTGGCATAAGTCAACTGACAACATGCTTAAAATTATTACCCACACTTCAAAGCTAAGCCAACACACACTCAAAAGCCATTGGCAATACTTCAAACTTAATTGATAACATGTCAACATAAGACAAAGTTGCTAACCATTTCAAATCAAACTAAAGGTAGGTTTAAACTCAATTAGTCTATTAACCTGATGGCTTGTTCAAAAGAAATCAACCAGCATCATCAATAAAGTTAGCAAACACACTTCAAGCTCATCCAACATAGGATCAAACCCAATGGTGACACGTCAAAAATGATTAGCATTAGCCAAGGCCACAGTCCATTTTGAACCAAATCAAACTAAAGGCAAGCCTAAACCTACTTACTCAATCAGTCGAATGCCATGCTTGAAAGAAATCAATTGACAAGACAATTAAAGCCACTAGCCACAATTTAAAGCTAAGCTAACATGCACTCAAAAGCCATTGACAATGTTTCAAACTTAATGATGATCATAGTAGTATAATATTTATACAATATGATTAGTTGTATAGTAGCGATAGTAGCAGTAGTATAGTAATAGTGTAATGGTAGTATAATAGTAGTCATTGTATTATTATAGAAGTAGTAGTATAGTAGTAGTAATAGGAGTATTAGTTGAAGTACAGTAGTAGTAGTAGTGATATATTAGTAGTAGTAGTAGTAGTACAGTAATACTAGTAGTAGTAATAGTAGCTGTTGTAGTTATAATATAGTAGTAGTAGAAGTAATAGTTGTTATGATATAGTTGTAGTATAGTTGTAGCAGCAATTATAGTAACAGTAGCCGCAGTAGTAGTAGCAATAGCAAAAGTAGCAATGGTTATATAGCAGTTGTGATAATGTACTAATAGTAGCTATAGCAGTATTGTAGAAGTAGTCGAGTAGTAGTAGTATAGTAGTTAAAGTATAGGAGAAGGAATAGTAATAGCAGTACTATAGTAATATAATAGTAGTAATATAGTAATATAGTAATACAATAGTAGTAGTATACTAGCAGTAATATAATAACAACAGTACAAATATAGTAGTACTATTATTATATAATAGAAGCAGTAGTAGTATAATAATAGTGATAATAATCACTTTGTAGAAGTCATTGTAATAGAAGAGTAGTAATTGTAAAAGTTGTAATATAATAAATAGAAGTATATAGGTTGTAGTAGTAGTAGTAGTATAGTAGTAATAACAGTATAGTTGCATTACTATAATTGTAGTAGTAGCATAGTACTAATAGTATAATAGTAGTAATATAGTAGTAGCATTATAGTATATTAGCCGTAGAAGTATAACACTAATATAGTAGCTCTTGTAAAAGTATCATAATAATAATAGTAATATTAGTAGTAGTATAATAATTGTAATATTGGCATAATAGTATTTTTTTGTGGTAGTATACTTATAGTAGTACAATAATATCAACACTATTCATAGTATAATAGTAAAACTATAACAACAATAGTAGTAGTATAGCGGTAGTAAATATAGTAGTAGTATTGTAGTTGCAGTACAGTAGTAGTATAATAGTAGTATAGTATTAGTATCATAATAGTAATAATAGTAATAGTAGTATTGTAGTATTATTGTAGTATTGTAACAATAGTAGTATATTGATAGAGTAGTATTAGTAGTATAGTAGAAATAATAGAAGCAGTAGTATAGTACTATCAATAGTATAATGGAAGTAGTGGTATAATAGTAGTAGTAGTACTAGAATATTAATATAGTGTTATTGATACTAATAATAATAGTAGTAGTAGTTATTGTATAGTACTAATTATAGTTTGGTAGTAGTGTCATAGCAATAATTGAAATAGTATAATAGTAATAGTGGTATAATATTAGTAATGGTAGTTGTATAGCAACTATAATAGTAATATAGTGGTAGTAGTAGTAGTATAATAATAACACTAGTATAGTAGTAGTAGTGTATAATAGTACTAGTATGATTGTGATGGTAATAGTAATATAATAGTAATGATAGTATAATAGTAACTATAAGAGTAATGTAATATAGTAGTTGTGATTGTACTTTGAGTAGTGATAGTAGTATGGCAGTTGTATAATAGTAATAGTACGGTAGCATAATAATAACAGTATAATAATATTAATTATAATAGTAGAAGTATAGTAGAATTGTGGTGGTATAAAATTAATTATAGCAATAGTGGTAGTAAAATATTTGTAATATGATAGTAGAAGTATATTAGTAAAATAGTAGTAATACTACAGTTGTAGTTGTACTATAGTAATAATAGTACTAGTGGAAGTATAGTAGTAGCTATCATATTACTAGTATTCTAGTCTAATAGCAATAAAAGCATAGCAGGAGTATTACAGTAATATAGCATTAGTTGCATAGTACCATAAATAGCATGATAGAATTAAAAGCATAATAATAGTAGTATAATACTAGTACTAATACTATTATAGGTTAAGTAGTATTATACAATTAGTATTAGTTGTAACAGTATAGCAATAGTAATAGTATATCATAGTAGTAGTAGAATTGTAATATAATGGTAATAGTAATACAGTAGTTGTAGCAGTTGTATTTTAGTTGTAGTAACAGTAATAGTATTATGGAATATTTATAACAATAGTATATTTTGATAGTAGTCCAAGAAGTATAGTTGCATTAATAGTAGTATAGTAGTCATAATAATATAGTATAGCCATACTAGTAGGATAGTAGTTGTTGTAGTAGCATAGTGATAGTAGTTGTAATGGTAATAATATTTTATTATAGTAGTATTAGTTGTAAAGAAATATTGATAGTATTCTAGTAGAAGTAGTTGTAATATAGTACTAGTCATATATAGCAATAGTATAAGTATAGTTGCAGTAGTAATATTAGCATAATAACAGTTATAGTAATAGTAGTAATACCAATATAGTACTATTAGTAGTATTTTAGTTATATTATTGTAATAGTTGTATAATAATAGTATAATACTATAGGTAATATAGTGGTAGTATTATAATAGTGATAATAGTTGTAATATAATAATAGCTATAATATAATAGCAACAGTAGTAGTAGAGTAATTGTAGTAGAAATATAGAAGTTGTCAAAGTTGTATTATTATTGCAATATAGTATTAGTACTAACAATATAGTAACAATAGTAATTTAGTACTGTTAGTAGAATAGTAGTAGTAGTATAATAAAAGTGCTAGTAGTATGATAGTAATAAAAGTAGAAGTGTAGTACTAAGAGTTATAGCGTAGTAGTAGTTGTAGCCGTATAATAGTATTAGTATTGTATAATAGTAATATTGTTGTATTATTTGTACTACGATACTACTACTATTGTTATTCTACTACTACTATACAATTACTACACTACTACTAATACTATGCTTCTACTATTATATTAAAACTACTCATATATTACCATACAATTATAATACTATAATATTATCCTGCTATTACTATACCATTATACAATTAATGCTATATAACTTTTACAAGAATATTATATTACTACTTATACTTTTACAGTTATTATTATGTTATTATACTACTAATATTACTATTATTACTAATAATAACTATTACTACAACTTTTGTTATTATTGATATACTGTTATACTTCTACAACTGATTTTCTATTACTGTGACTATTACTGTTTTACCACGACTACTATAATACTACTAATACAACTAGCAATATTTTTATACTACTACTATATTATTATTACTATTACTATAACAACTATTATACGATTGCTGCTACTATTATTGGTACAAGAACTATGCTACTAATATATTACTATTAGAACTAGCATACTGTAATACTTCTTCTACTATTACTATTACACTATTATTGCTAATAATGCAACTATACTATTACTAACACTCCTAGTATTATATTGCAACTATTAATCTATTACAATTACTATACTACTTTAGTTCTATTATTACTACTAACATATTACCATACTTCTATACTACAAATAGTTTGCCATTATACTACTACAATTATACTATAAATAATAATGACATATTACTACTATCACTATTACTATATTGCCACTAGTTCTATGTTAGCATTACTATACTACGACTATTTTATTACTACTATTATACTGATACTAATATACTATTATTACTATAGTACTATTAGCTCTATACTAACATTAATATACTATTACTATCATACACCTACTAATACTATACTTACACAACTATACTACTATACTATTACCACTACTATGCTAATACTACTATACTACTATTATTATACTAATACTACGACCCTACTACTATACTATTTTAGAATTTCTAAAAGTATTACTATACTAATATACTTCTATAGTAATACTATGTTACTATACTACTTTACTACTATATTACTACTATAATACTGTTATACTGCTATACTACAACTATTAGTATACTACTAGTATACTATTATTATTATACTACTATTATACTATTATTATACTCCTACTACTGTACTACAACAAATATAATTACTATTATATTACTTCTAATATATTACTACAACGATAGTATTATACTACAATATAACTACAATAATGCCACTATTAGTATTCTACTACCTATATTATATTGTCAACTATTACCAGACTACTGACTATACAATAATTACAACTACGACTACTACTATAGTCCTAAACTAACATGCCATTATACTACTATGATATAATATTATACTATTATACTAATACTGTTATATTATTATTCTACTATTATCGTTCTACTATGACTACTATACTTCAATAATAACAACATCAATTGCTAGCACCATACTGATACTACCATTATATTATTACTACAATTATACTACTCTACTATTATACTATTATGTCTATAATACTACTACTTCTAATATTAATATTACTGCTATAATACAATTATATTACGACTATACTACTACTACTTTTACTATTACTACTACTCTACTATTATACTATTACAATTATACTACTACTACTACTTTTACTATTAGTACTACTGCTATAATTCAATTAGATTACTAAACTTCTTCAACTTCTATATTAATAATAGTACATACTACTAGTACTATTGTTCTAGTATATTATTATACTACTATTATTGTTATACAACTATACTACTATACTATAATACTACTATACAACTAAATTACTACTAATGTACCACTTCACTACTATGTTATACTGTGACTACTGTATTACTATACCACTGCTACTATTATTATACTACTACTATACTATTATTACTACTGTTATACTTCTACCACTTCTATATTACTATCATTATACAACTATTATACTACCATACTCTTATACTGCTAAACTATTAAAAGTATAACACTATACTGCTATTACTACTTTACTATACTGCTATACTACAGCTATTAGTATGCTACCACTATACTACTATTATCATACTACTATTATAATATTATTATACTCCTACTACTGTACTATAATTAATACAACTACTATTATATTACTTCTAATATATTACAATAACGATATTACCATACTACAATATGACTATCACAATGTCTCTAGTAGTATTCTACTACTTATATTATATTGTCAACTATTACCAGACTATTGACTATACAAGAATTACTACTACAACTACTAGTATAGTACTAAACTAATATGCCATTATACTACTATATTATAATACTATACTATTATACTAATAATACTATATTATTATACTACTATTGTCACTCTATTGTGACGGCTATACTTCAATAATAACAACATTAACTGCTAACACTATACTAATACTACTACTATATTATTACTATTATTATACTTTTATACTATTATACTATTACGACTATACTACCACTACTGCTACTATTACTACTACTCTATTATTATACTATTACGGCTATATTTCTACTACTTATACTATTACTATTATTACTATAATACAATTATATTACTAAACTACTATAATTGTTATACTATTAATGGTACATATTACTAGTACTACTGTACTAGTATAGTGTTATACTACTATTATTATTATACAACTATACTGCCATACTATAATACTTCTACACAGTTATAATAATACTATCATACCATTATATTGTACTACTACTGCATAACTAAACTACTACTAGTATACCACTTCACTACTATGTCTATACTTTAACTACTGTAATACTATATCACTACTATTCGTGCTATACTACTACTACTACTATACTATTATTACAGTTGTTATACTTCTACCACTTCTATACTATTATATTTATACAACTACTATACTACTATGCTTCTATATTGCTAAACTATTAAAAGTATAATACTATACTACTATTCTTACTACTGCTATATTTTTACTAGTACTCCTATATTACCACTACTACAATACTAATATACCAAAATACTACTATTATACTATTATTATAATACTACTATTATACCATTATACTTCTATATATCTATACTATTGATAGTATACCACTATAGTGCTACTACTATACTACTACTATTATGATTACTACTATTAAATTTGTACTACTACTACTATAACTATTATGGCTATATTGATAATACTATGCTAACATTACTATGCTACTAGAACTATATTAACACTCTTATATGATTACTATAGTAATGCTACTATACTACTATTATACAAATATTGCTATACTAATACTACTATACTATTATCACTATACTACTAGTACAACTATACTATTATATTACTATACTATTATTATACTATTATGCTACTATAGTAATATTACTACGCTATTATACTGCTATACTACAATACTACTACATCATACTACAATACTACCATACTAGTATTATAATACTACTATACTACTATACTACTATATTACTACTGTTTTTACTACTTCTACGATATTATAATACTTTTGCTGTAACTATACCACCACTACTACTATTATACCACTAGTAATAGTATTACTATTACCATACTATGACTTGTATGATTATACTTCTATCACTAGTACTACTACTATACTGTTGCTACTACTACTATGATTATGCTACTACTAGTCCTACTCCTATTACTATGCGACTACTATTATACTACTATTACTATTGCTACTACAACTATACTGTTGTAACTATAGTGCTACTCATATCACTATTTTACAACTACTAGTACTAGTATAGTAATAGTAGTGGTAGTAATAGTATCATTAGTATAATTATATAGTAGTAGTAGGAGTAGCAGAAATAGCTATTGTAGTATTATAATATAACAGTAGCATAGAAGTAGTAGTATGATATTAGTAGTACTATAATATAACACTTCAAACATTCTTATTCTCCTTTCATATCTCTTTGGATGATGTCATCATTCATATTATCAATACCTATTGAGGACCAAGTCAAAGTCATCAATTATTAAATCAAAAATCAAAGAAAGTCAACTAACAACATGCTTAAAGCCGTTGATCACATTTCAAAGCTAAGTGAACTAAAAAGCTATCAGTAATGCTTAACTAAGCCAACCCCAAAAGCTATTGGGTACGCCTCAAACTTAATTGATAAAATGCTAATGATGTCATCAATTTTCAATTCAAATAAAACTATGGTAGTCATGAACTTGCTCAATTAGTTAGCTAGATGTCTTATTCAAACAAAGACAATAGACAATACACTTAAATCCTCGGCCACACTTCAAAACTAAGCCAACTTAAAAGCCATTGGTGATGCTTGGCTAAGTCAACCCCAAAAGCCATTGGTCACACCTAAAATTTAATAAAAAATGCACCAATAATACAGTCGATTATCAAATCAAAAATTAAAAAAAATTTACAACACGATCAAAGTAGTCGACCATACTTCGATCCCAAGCCAACTAAAAAACCATTAGCGATGCTTAGCCAAGCCAACTTGAAAAGCCATTGGTGATGCTCCAAACTTTATCAACAACATGTCAATGAGGACATCCATTTTTAAATTAAAAGTCAAGTAAAGTCAAAAAACAATATGCTTAAAGCTATCAACCACATTTTGGAGTTAAACTAATTCTGAAGTTATTGGTGGCGCTTACCTAAACCAACCCCAAAAGTCATTAGAGATGCTTCAAACCAAATCAATAACATCCCAAGAGGCCATCGGTTATCGAATTAGAAATTATTAGCACAAGCTAGTGCCGCTAAACATTTTCTTTCAAGTCAAGAATCAAAGGAGTCAATTGACAACAAACAGAAAGCCATCAGTAAAACTTTACTTCTTAATGAGGTCAATTGACATAAGCCAAGTTATCAACATCCACTAGACATCCAATCAAGCATCCCCCCGAGTCAAGTTTCACTCGGCCAAGGGCATGAGAGCAGGGCAGTGACACACATCAAGCCTATTCCTATTTCCTTTCTCATTCCACTATCTTTTATGATTACAAATTTAAATTCATTAAAATGTAAAGTGAGGATATGGACTTGCTGAAGCAATATATCTCTTTCCTCAAATCAATTAAATTATGCTTTCTTTCATTTGTGTCTCTATTTTTATTAGGTAGGTTTCTTACTTTAGAAAGTTCCTGTTAATTGTACAGTAGTAGTAGTAGTAGTATAGTAGTAGCATAGTATTATAGTATAGTAGTATAGTAAGATAGTATAGTATTATTGATAAATCTTGGTTCAGCACTAGTTCTAATTTGGAAGGCTCGTCGAGATCAAATCCACTTGGCCCTCTATCACTAATTTGCAAGAGGAAGAACCATGAGCAAGACTACCAAGAGATCCTTCGACAGTGGCCACTCCAACACTCACATCAAAAATGTTCTTATCGAGTTTTTGTTCACAAAGAGAGAGAAATAGACAATTTGATAAAGAGAGTCCCACTACATTCATGGTTACTCCCTGTTTTATAGGTTGGGAAGATCTTTGACAAAATTTGGGATTTTTTGATCTTAGTCCTAATTATGTCGGTCTCTTTTTATTTGACTACCATCACTCTCAAATTTTTTGCTAATGGTTTCCCTAGGATTCGTGCCTCCCAAATTTTCATGAACACTCAATCATATCCATATATAGGTTGAGCTTGTCAATTATTGTTTTTGGCCTTGAGATGCGTGTTTGCAAGTTGGACAATAGGATACCGTTGAGGTGACTTGACCTCAACAACATCACCTCAAATAATGCCCTTAAGGCCGATAGCTTGGTCACCTCAATTAGTAGTTCATCCTGCAAGTCGGGTCCCTATTTGCTTTTAGTTTAGGTATCTTTTAGCATAGTATATCATCATTGCTGCACCACGCACCGCCCCGCCCCCCCACCCCCCCCCCCCCACCCCCCACCCCCACCCCCAAAACTCTAGTTATGGAGTGTATAACCATCTTTTGATGTGTTTTTTCCAAGGCATAATCATTCATTTTGAATTCTTGAGGTTCATGCATGTTACTTTCATTAAATCATGAGGGGTGATGATCATCGTGACTCCTCATGAGGTGAGTCACCAATCCGTGGTGTTGTGTCAAGTGCATGTTGCTAATGAACATGATTATTTTAGGAGTTGAGACACCATCCTGTTGAATTATGCAAAATTATTAGGGTTCATCTTGGACCAATGTGATTGTCTGGAGGCATCCCTTTTGATATCAAGACAGCCGTTGATGTGGGCATGTGTCCCTCATGATTGGTGCAGCTCTCTCTAGCTCCTACATTTTAGGCTTCCATGTTCCATGTGGCAATGATGAGATCATTGGGGCAAGGCTATTTAAGGAATTCTTCATGGCTTTTCACCCATTTTTGACAATCTTTGCCCTGTGACTTGCAACTTTTTCTTTCTTTCCTTCTTTATTTGCTAAGTATTTTTGAAATGACATCTTCTTCGACTCCTTTCTCCCCTAGAAGGGGGTTATCTTTTGGTAAGGGACCTGCCACTCCATCTATCCCAGTATTCATAGCTTTATCTTCTAAGGCAACATCCACCTTAGTTTCCAATGTTGGTGGGTTGTGCTCCATGCCCTCAATTATTGCTATGGCCTCCAACGGGCCATCTCCTTTGGCTATCCTATCCCCTTTTGTAGGCATTGGTTCCAAGCCATCCATTATTCCCAAATTAGTGGCTCCAAGTCCACTTAAGGAATTACCCCAAAGGAAGCATCATTCTTTATCCTTTTCAATCATGGTGGCTTTTATTTTGGATTAGGGGACCTTATTCAACTTTGAAAAGTGGGACTTGATTTTGTACTTCATTATGTATCCTTGAGGTGGGAGCTTGGATTTCAAAATCTACATTTTAGGAGAAAAACTTTGAGGACATAGTCAACTTGTTTGGCTCTCTGCATGGGACAGAGTTGGACCTATGCAAGTATTAGGAGGAGAGCAAGAAATTGAGAGATGAGTTTGGGTTCGAGTTTACCACCTATTGTGATATGTTTAAAAGTGGCATTTGGTATCCTATAGATAGCTTTAACTAAGATATCCTAAGACATTGGGACCTCTCCCTTGATCAAATTATGGCCAACGCCATAAATATTTCACTGTTCTTCAAACCCTAGCTGATCCAAAGGTTTCATCACAACTATTGAAATGTTTATGGATGCCTTAAAGGATTTAGAAACAAGGGGTAGATGGTATTTTGATCCCAAGAAATGGTGCAGATTATTTTTCTCAAAACCCTATCTCCATCCACTTAGAATTTTTACCAGGGCAGACTAAGTTATCTCTTGTTGGTGGGGTAACCCTTCCACTCAATGAGCCAACCCAGAGATCCACCTTGAAGTTCACTAGCTTTTACTCTCTTGGGTAGATGAGGTTGAGGATGTTAGATCTGTTCCCACATGGTTCAATAAGTATTGTATACTATAGCATGGCTCATCCATGTCTTGGGAAGTCAACACATACCTTAGCCTTTTTTGTTCTTGATTCTTGAATTGCTTTCTCCTTGATTTAATTATTGCTTAGATTTTGTATAGGGTTGACCTAGATCTTGTTCATGAACGAGTTTTTTAGGTGAAAAGCTGGCACTTCTCATGTGTCCCCTATCTTGTCAGAAAGACCTCAGAACATGTGATAGCTCATTGCCTCAAACACCTTTGGCTTTTTTGAGATGCTTCTTTATGCTTGAAATTAGGTTTGATTAGTTAACTCAGCCAGGTCATTAGTTAAGGGTGGTCACCAAGGTGAACCTTAGTCCTATGTGGATACTACTATAGTATTCTTTGAATCTTGAGCTGTCAAGTTGCTTCCTATTGGCTATAACCAACATTCATGCAATATGAACCTACAGATCATGCTCTACCATAGGAACTCCTAAATATTTCTCTTGGTGATTATCGCTAGGGATTCATCTTTCACTGATTTGGTAAAGTAGTCAATAGCCACCACTAAGAACTTCCTTCGACCTGATGGTAATGGGAACAAAACAAATATATCCATCCCTCATTGGTCAAAAGGCCATATAAAGCTTGTGCTTTGATAGCTTGGGCTTTGATAGCCTTCAAAGTCTCAAACATGATATCAAATTGACTTAACTTGATGGATGACTTGAGCAACCTTCACGAGGCTTTTAGCTTTTGTAATATCTACCAAAGTGCGAGATTGGTGAGAACTATGAATGAGTGTGCTTGAAAGTAAGGTTGGGACTTTTGGGTTGCCAGCATAATGGTGTATGCTAACTTCTCCAATGGAGGGTACCAAACCTTTACACCTATAACTACATGACTCACATAGTATATGGGGTGTTATTTTATACACTAGTCACTAATTAAAATTGGATTGATCACCTAGACCCTAAGAGTACCACAATTAGTTCAAGTCTCATTAGTAAGGGTTGTTCAGCTAAGTGCTTTTTGAGGTCTATGAAGGCTTGGTCACATTCTTCCATCCATTTGAATCTATAGCTTTGCTTGAGCACCATAAAAAAGGGCAAGCTCTCCATATCTGGATAGGAAGTGATTAAGCACCAATAGGTGATTCATGATCCTCTACATGTCTTTGATGGAGCTCAAAGGCTTCATTTTCATAACAATTTCAATCCTTTTCAGATTAGCTTCTATTTCACATATCGAGACTAAGTAGTCAACGAACATTTTCGAGTCTATCCCAAAAGCATACTTCTTAGGTTTCAACTTCATCCTAAACTTCCAAAGTGTGTTTGAAGTATCTTCTAGATCCTTCAAATGCATATCAATGTAGAGGATTTTACCAGCATATCATCAACATATGTTTCCACGTTCCTACTCAATTGAGGCTTAATTACTTATTCACCATTGTTTGGTATGTTGCCCTTGTGTTCTTTAGTCCAAAAGGCATTATAAAGTAATAGAACATACCTTGATTTTTGATGAAGGCAGCTGTCCCCTCATCTTTGAAATGCATTCGAGTATGACGGTAGCTAGAGAACACATTCAAGAAGCTCAAACAATTGTGGCCCATGATAGAGTAAACTAGCTGGTCAACTTAGGTAAAGGATAACTATCCTTTGAGCAAACTTTATTTAAGTCAATGAAGTTGATGCACATTCTCCATTTACCATTGGATTTCTTTACCATTACCATGTTTACCAACCTCTTAGGATAGTGGACTTGCCATATAAATTTGCTTTGAGAAGTTTATGCACCTTTATAGTGACAGCCTTTTGTCATTCATAACCAAAATGCCTCTTATTTTGCTTGACTAGCTTGTGATTTTTTGTGACTATGAGTTTGTGTTGGGCCATCAAAGCATCAATACCTAGGAGATCCTTGGGGGCCTGTACAAAGACATCTTAGCTCCTTCTTAAGAATTCTTGTAATTTCATATGTAAGGGCTCTATGAGGTTCGCCCATGCTTGAGTGTCCTCCCTAATGCTTCATCAATGACCAAGGTAATGAGCCATTCCATATGCTCAACATGCCCCTTTTTTGGCTTAGTGATGGATTCATTGATCTCCACTATTATCAGTTCATTGCTTTCTTGGCTAAAACTATTTTGCTACGATGGTGCTTCATACTTCTTGACGAGATTTGGGTCTCCTCATGCTTCACCCATGCCATGTTTAGTAGGAACCTCATGACCAAACAAAAAGTTAAATTTATCATATGGAGATAATTAAGTGACATTTATCCTAATATTATATTATAGGTAGAACTTCTTCGAAGTGCAACAAACTTCGATTCAAATGTGGTGTTCCTTTGATCTTCTCTAATGGTGAGTAAGCTGATCATACCAAGTAGGGTGATTGAGTCCCTCATAAATTTAGTGAGCATCCTAATATATGGCTCTAACTTTTGCTTGGTCTATATTTGATAGTAAGCTCTAGCAAATAGAATATTTGCCAAATATCCTGTATCTATTATAATATATTGAGTAGTATAGCCATCTAGGACCACTAAGAACACCAATGTGTCATTGTGAAGAGTAAAAATTTCTTCTAATTCTTGGTAGAGAAGAATATATCTTTGTAGTTAGGCTCATAATAGTATTTGATCTTCTCCACCACTTTTGGGTCCTCCTTCCCCTTAGTGTGGGTTTTGTATTTGCTAGTTGATGCTGGAGCATCACTTTGAGCCTTGGCCTAGTAAGGATCATATTGAGATTGCCCTTGACTATAGGGTTTTTCAACTTGAGAGTGGGGTCCTTTTGGGGTGAATTTCATTGATGATTCTCCCATATAGGAGTTTCTTTTGCATATTCACCTTACAAACGAATTACCCGAGGTGGCCTACTTTGATAAACCTTTGGATTTAATCCTTGATGTATTGTATTCTTTAGTATCATGACCATAATGGGGTGAAAATGATAGTCCCTTGATTTGTTAAGGATTTGCTAGTCAATGCCGATAGGTTGGGGCCTTTGCAAGGAGTCTAGGTCATCAACCTATGATAGGACATTGGTTACTGAGTTATTCAATGGGGTATAATCTACTATATTACTATTATGTGCTAGCCATGCTGTGCGTGGCCCAATCATGTTACAGGTCGTGTCTAGCATGTGTGTTGTACTAGACATATCTGACTACTACCACTTATATTTCTACTATTATACTGCTATTACTGTTACTATACTACTACTGCTATAATATCACTTCTACTAATGTTATCATACTACTACTATTATGCTACTATACTATTACTATTATACTATTACCACTACTACTGATACTACTATACTAGTATAGAACTATACTTCTACTAATATACTACTGTTACTATACTACTACTGCTATAATATCACTTCTACTAATGTTATCATACTACTACTATTATGCTACTATACTATTACTATAATTACTATTGCTATTATACTACTATTATACTATTACCACTACTACTGATACTACTATACTAGTATAGAACTATACTTCTACTAATATACTACTACTACTACAAATACACTACTACATTATTATAGGACTATATTATTACTACTATACTATTACTACTACAATAATAACTACACTAATATACTACTATTGTACTACTACTATCATTAGTATACCACCACAAGCACAATATGACTATTAATTTTATACTAGTATTATACTAGTGATAGTACTACTACTATAATAGTACTATTACTACTACTACTACTATATTATTATACAACCACTAGCACAATATGGCTAGTATTGTTATAATACTATTATACTACTACTAGTACTATTCTACCATACTAATATATTAGTATACTACTATATTATAGTACTATTACTACTATTACTAATACTGTACTGGTAAACTATGATCATTACTACTACTTTTACTACCATTACAACTACTATACTACCATTATTACTAATATATTACTACTACTATTACTACTATGCAACTGCTACTATATTATTATTACTATTACTATTGTTATATTGCTACTACTACTATACTACTACCATTACTAATATACTTCAATATTGCTACCACTACAACTATAATTATACTAATATAACTATACTATTACTTCTACTGTACTACTACTGCCAATATACTGCATTACTATTGCTACTCTTCTACTACTAATACTATACTACTAGTACTACTATTGGACCATTACTACTAATGCTATTATGCTATTACTAATATTATACTACTACTATATTATTATACTACTACTACTATACTAATATTATTATTACTTCTATAATACTGTTGATATTACTATACTTACTTTTACTATTATTAGTACTACTATTATACTATTACTTACTACTTGATGCATCAGCTTGTGGCAACCAAATTCAAGAAATATTGGGCTAATTATTTGGTCAATGGCCAAACTGGGTCAAACTTTTTTCCTTCAAGGACAAGTGTGCCGACCCTTGTTGAGTTCTAGTTTATCATATCAAAATATGCTGAAGTGGAGCATTGCCCCATTTGACTAAATTTAATATGATTTGAAATTCTAGGAGCCTTTTGGATTTCTAAGGGACTTTTAACTAGTTTTCAATGTAAACTTTTAGTATTTTGAAGAGTTATATTTATAATACACTATCTGGTAAATATAAGTTCTCCCTTTTAATCAAACATATTCAAAGATGGTTCTTGAATTGAATTTCAAGGCCTATCAATTCTTATAACTTGAATTCCTTCAAGCATGGCAAATTGCCCCAACTTCATATCTTAGGTGTAGTTGCTTGTATTAACACATTGGTGGCAAGTTTGCTTATCATTTGTCTCTTATCTAAGGTATGGTTATTCTATATTATCACCTTGATGGTGAGATACTTATCTTTTCATTTATTCCTTAACTCTCTATCCATTATTTTTATTTTAGTTTGTTTGTCATCTTATCTAAGCATATCTATTACTACTACTGCTGCTGATATATTACTACAATGTTACTACTACTACTATATTACTACTATGTTACTACTACTACTATGATTATTACTAATATTACTACTATGCTCCACCAACCACTGAATGTTAAATCTAGACTTGTATAGCCAACTAATCCCCAGAGTTATGTTCTTTATAAACCTTATAGGCAGACTCAAGGAAGCTATCGTGGTCTTGGTTTGATAGCTATCGGCACTCTTATAGTTTGGTGGTGATCAACAACTAGTTGTACTCATCCAAGAAGTAGCTTAGCTTCTTGTGTACTCCACCTTCTTCTCTGTCGTGCATAGCTTGATCACAATCTCAAAAGCTAGAAGATTTGGAAAAGAAGAAGATGCAGAGATGCGCAATAGAGCCCAAAGGGCAAGACTCTTCAAGCTGGATGACAAGCTTGACTATCTTGCTTCAAGTTTCTTCACAAACCCTAAAAATCAAAAATGAAATACTAGCCAAATTTTGAAACCTTGGTCTAAATATAGTTTGATTGCCACATGAAATAGACTTTGCTTGCCATATGGAAGTAGACTTGAATTGTTAGGTAAATATAGACATAATTTGCCACATGGCGATGGATTTTTGTTAACCACATGAAAGTGGAGTCAATTTGCCATTTAAGTATGGGCTTGGATGCAATATAGAATGGAGTTTATTTCCTATGTGGAAGTAGGCTTGATTGGATATGTGAAATTGGACTTGAATTGTCATGTAAATGTGGACTTGATCTCCACCAAATATGGACTTTATTTTGCCATATGGAAGTGTACCCTAATCTCACATAGATATGAGCTTGGTCATTACACAAAATGGATTTTGTTTCCCATGTGAAAGTGAACTTTGTTTGCCATGTAGATGTGGGCTCAATCACTGCATAAGATGGTCCTTCTTTACTATGTGGAAATAGACTTTCTCTATCATAAAAATGTGTGCTCACATTCTCAAAGTCAACTTTTGCCATTGGCAGGAGCGGGTGGTTGAGGGATTTGGAGTCCCCCATATATTATTAATGACCTTCTAAAGGCTATTATAAGAAGTCAAAACTAGCTTTTGTCCATTGCCAAGTCTCTAGAGGATTGTTACCCTAGTTTGTACCAATAGACTCTCTACTTCATCAGCAAGATTTGATATAATAACATTTGGCTTTTGTCGCTTGAATGGGTTTGGCCCTTTCTTCCTAGGTGAACTTAATCTTTGCCCCCTGGGTGAGAGGTCATTACACCCTAAATGAGAGATGAGGAGCTAATCTGTGCTTATGTAGACTATAATTGCGCTCGCAGTCATCGTTGGTTGAGGAAAATTGCCATATATCTTTCACTGAGGATAATAGTATAGGTTGAGATAAGGAAATCACTTGATGATGAAATTTTCCAATTATACATCAACCATTAGTTTTCCATATTTCTTCTTTTATTATGCATCTAGTCTAATTAAGTTTCTACACTTGAAGGTGAATTCATGTCTCACTAGACATGCCAGAATTTATGGGGCCAAAATCGACCACCAAGGATTGTGAGAGACCCCGAAGAGGAATCCCAAATGAACAAATGAAAATTTCAGATGGCTTGAGTGCACAATCAATTGTAATCATGTAGCAGTAGTAGTGCTATTATAATATAAATATAGTAGTAGTATAATAATAGTAGTAATAATAATTGTATAGTAATATTAGTACAATAGTATAATAATAGTTATCATAGTAATAGCAATAGTGGTAATAGTATAATAATAGTTATCGTAGTAGTAGTATAGTATAATAGTAGTTGTACTAATAATTGTATCGTAATATAGTAGTAATGTAGTGATAGTACAAGCAGTAGTAGTGGTATTAATAATAGGATATTAGTAATAGTAGCAGTAGTATTCTAGTAGTATAAAAACAGTAATATGTCAGTAGCAGTAGTTAGTAATAATCTAATAGGATAGTAGTAATAGTATAGAAGTGGTATCGTAGTAGTAGTAGTATAGTAGCAATATAGTAGTAATAGTAATAATAGTATAACAATAGTATAATAGTGGGAGTAGTAATAGTATAGTAGTACTATATTAGTATAATA
Organism: Trichopus zeylanicus subsp. travancoricus; assembly: GCA_005019695.1. Classification (NCBI taxonomy): domain Eukaryota; kingdom Viridiplantae; phylum Streptophyta; class Magnoliopsida; order Dioscoreales; family Dioscoreaceae; genus Trichopus; species Trichopus zeylanicus. The sequence goes on along the minus strand of RXID01014473.1, from coordinate 34,345 downwards.
GCAGTAAGTAGTAGTAATGTTAGTAGTATAGTAATAATATAGTTATAGTAATTATATATTAGTAGCAATAGTAGTATAGTAGAAGTATAGTAGTACTATAATAATAGTAGTAATAGTATGTTAGTAATCAAAGTAGTAGTATAATAGTAGTATAGTATAACAGTATAGTAGTAGTATAACATACTAGCAATGCTAATAGTAGTAGTACTATACTAGCAGTAGTACTTGTAGTAATATAGTATGATAGTAATATAGAAGTAGTAGTATATTATTATAGTAATATAGTATTAGTAATATAATATTAGTATGGTAATGGTGGTATAGTAGTTGTATAGAAGCATAATATAGTAGTATAATAGTACTAGTATTATAGTATAGTAGTATAACAATAGTTTAATGTTATAGTAATACTAACAATATAGGTAGTACTATATTGATAGTAGTGATAGTACAGTATTATAGCAGTAGTAGTCGTAGAGTAGTAGTTGTAGTATAATAGTAGTGTCGTAGTAGTCGTAGTATAGTAGCAATATTAGCATAGTATTATTATAGTAGGAGTAGAAGTATGCTAGTATAGTACAGTAGAATGGTTTAGTAGTATAGTAGTAGTGGTATAATATTGATATAGTAACATAGTATAGTAGTATAGTATAGTGGTATAGCAGTTGTAGTAGTATAATAGTAGAAGTATATTATTATAATAGTAACAAATGGTACCAATAGTATTAGTACACTAGTATTATAGTAGCACTATAGTAGTCATTTAATAGTAGTATAATAGTAATAATAGTAGTATTAATATAGTAGTATTAGTTGTAGTAGTAATCTAGTAATAGTTGTAGCAGTGTAGTAGTAGCGATATATTATTATAGTAGCAATATAGTAATACAGTATTAGTATAGTAGTAGGCAGTAACACTAGTATTAGTACTAGTATTGTAGTAGTGTAGAACTAGTAGCATAGTAGTTATAGTCGTATTAGTACTAGTATTGTAGTAGTATAGAACTAGTAGCATAGTAGTTGTATAGTCATAGAATAATAGAATTACTAATAGTGATAGTAGTAATATAATAGTAGTACTATGGTGGTAGTCCTATATAGTAATATTATACTACAGTAATACTCACAATAGTCTTAGTATAGTAGTAGTAGTATTATAATAGTATAATAACAATATGCTACTAAAAATAGTAGTGGTTGTAGTATTAATATAGTAGTAGTTTTATATTAGTAGTAATAGTATTATAACAATATTAATAGTAGTATAGTAGTAGTATGGTAATATATTGTTAGCACTATAATATGAGTATTATAGTATAGTAGTTGTAGTGGTAGCATTACTATAATACTAATAGTATAGTAGTAATAGTGTAATAATAGTATGGTAGCAATATACTATAATTATAGTATTAGTAGTAGTGATATAAGTAGTAATGGTAGAAGTACAATAGTAGCAGAAGTATAATAGCAGCAGTATAATAGTTATATAGTATAATACTAATACTACTGGTAATATATTAGTATCGGTAGTAGTGTAGAAATAATAGTTGTATAGTAACATAATAATATAGTATAGCAGTATAATGTTGTACTATATTGGTAGTGTAGTATAGTAGTAGTGGTAGTATTAATAGTACTAATAATAGTAGTAGTATTGTAGTAATACAAGTATAGTAGTAGTTGTTGTTGTTGTTATAGCAGTAGTTGTAATATAGTAGCGATAATATAGCACTGTAGAAGTAGTAAGCTACAATTATGGTAGTATAGCACTGTAGAAGTAGTAAGCTACAGTTATGGTAATATTACAGTGGCAACATAGTAATATATTAATAATATAATATTATAGTTGTACAAGTATTAGTAACAATATAATATTAGTAGTAATAGTATATTAATATGGTAGTAATAGTAATAGTAGTAAAGGTGGTAGTAATATAATTATAATAGTAGTACTGATATAGTAATAGTAATAATAGTAGTATTATAGCAGTAGTTATAGTATAGTAGTAGTATAATAGTATAATCATAGTATAGTAGAAGTATAGTAATAGAAATAGTAGTAGTACTTACAGTAGTTTAGTAATAACATATTAATAGTACTATAGAAATAGTAGTAATATAGAAGTAGGAGTCATATGGTAATATAATAGTGTTATAGTAGTAATAGTTTAGTGTAATAGTACTTACAGTGGTAGTCATATAATTATAGTAGTATTAGTGCAAAAAGTAGCAGTAATAGTATAGTTGTTGTATTATAATTGCAGTATATTAATATAGTAGTAGTTCTAGTAATGGTAATGGTGCTATCATTCTAATAGTAATATTAAAGTTATATTAATAAAAGTCATATTACAACAACACTTGTATATTAGTAGTAAAATATGTTTGTAGTATAGTATTAATTGTTATAATAGTAATTATGGTAGTAGACTACTACTAGTAGTATAATAGTAATATAGTAGTAAAAATAGTATATTAGTAGTAGTATAGTAGTATAATTGTTATAGTAGTATAATTGTACTAGTAGTAAACCTCAAGCACCGGTTTGGTGGTTGTACTAACCTCTTATATGTGAGTGGTCGTTGGTTTGAACTTTACTTAAAGCAGAGCTTTAGTGGTAAATTATAGTTGCTTAAAAGAAAAATTATATCAATTTTATAATTTTAGTAGAAGAGTAGTATTAGTAGTATAGTGGTAGTGTAGTAGTAGAAGTATACTACTAATACTAATATAGTAGTATCCTATGCTAGTAGTAAAGTAGTAGCGATAATACTATAATAGTAGTATTGTAGTAATGGTGGTAGAGTAGTATAATATAATAGTATAGTAGTAGTACAATAATAATTTAGTTGTGTAGTACAATAACATAGTATTTTAGTATAGCTATAGTATAGTATAGTTGCACTAGCAGTAGCTGTATTATACTAGTACTAGCAATAGTTATCCTATAGTACCATATTAATATAATAGTAGTAGTATAGTAGTTATATGACAATAGTAGTATTGTATCAACAGACTATCTAGGTAATGGTATATTATCTTAGCAATATAGTAGAAGTAGTGTTAGTATAATAGTTGTTGTATAATAATAATATAGTAGTAGTATAAAAGCACAGTATAGTAGTACAATATAGTAATATTATCGCAATAGCAATATGGTATGGTATTATACTAGTAGTATAGAATAAAACTAGTAGTAAAAGTAATAGTATAATAGTTATAGTAGTAGTCGTAGTATTACAGTTGTAGTATACTAGTATAGTAGCAAGAGTTAGTATCATAGAAGTAGTATATTCATATCGTAGTGTGAATAGTGGTGGTAGTAGAGTATAGTAGTAGTAAATTGTATAGTAATTGTATTATAGTAGTATAATAGTAGTAGTAATAGTAATATAATAGTAGCACAGTATTAGTAGTAATAGTAGAAGTAGCATGATTGTTATTGCATAATAGTGACTAATACGGAATAAGGTCAGCGTGCAACTCACCTAAAAGTATATTCAGATGAAAGGCCAGTTGCATGGTTCACCCTAAAGTCCAATCAGTTTGTGGTTAGCCTGTGGTATTGTTTGAAAATCAAACACTTACTAAAGACTAGCCTATGTGCACACCTAAAAGTCTGATCGATTAAATGATAGCTTGCGGGCTTGCCTGAAAATCTATATCAACTAATGGCTAAGCTGTGGGTACCCTAAAAGCCAAAATAGCTTAAGGTCAGCTTGAAGGCTCACCCTAAGTCATTATGATAGTCCGATGGCTCTTGAACAAAAATAAAATTGATAGATGTAAATTGTTTAAATAGCTTAACTGCACAAAACTCAAGTTAATTTGGCTAAAAGGAATAAACCAAACCAAAGTGACTCAAATATAGCACCAAATGAACATGAATGGATAAAAACAAATGGACTAAAACTAGTCCAAACGAGTAGAAAAGCTCTTTGTTGGCTAACCGACTGGTCACATTCAACCATAACTAGCAAAGCTCTCCTAGTTGATTAATACCCTCATCCGGTTGACCATTTTTGGTGAACCAAGAAACTGTAGGTTCTCTATTTAGTGACCAATACCCTAACCAATCATCTAGTTCTGATAAACAGGAAAAGAATATTTTTTATCAAATGACCAATACCCGAACTAGTCATCCGATTTTATTAAACCTAAAATGATACCCATTTTGGCAAGCCGACAAGTACCCCAACTGGTCATCCATTTTAGTCAAAAAACTGATAAGCTAGGTTCAACTTCAACCATAATTGGGCCAAGTGATTGGTCAAGTTTGAATTGAATTTTGAATTGACTCAAACCACAACCACCACAAGTTCAAATAGAACTCTAAATTAAGTCAAATCACACTTTAAAGGTTAACCAACACCCAAAAGTAGTTCAAGACACCTGGCTAGGCTAACTTGAAAAGCCATTGGTGCTGCCTTAAACTCAATCGACTACACACCAATAAAGTAGTCAATTATCACACAAAGTCAACTCATAACACACATAAACCATCGGCCAAGTTTTAACACTAAACAAACCCCAAAAGCCATTGTTGATGCTTGGCTAAGCAAACCCCAAAAGTCATTAGCAAAGCATCAAATTTAGTCGATAACATGCCAATGAGGCCGTCAATTATTAGACAAAGTTAACCAATAACATGCTTAAAGCCATCAGCCATACTTCAAAGCTAAACCAACCCTAAAATCCATTGGTGACACTTGGGTAAGCTATGACCAAAAGCTATTGATGATGCCTCAAACATAGCCGATAACATACCAATGAGACATCAATTATCAGACAAAGTTAACTGACAACATGCTAAAAGCCATCAGCCACAATTCAAAGCTAAACTAATCCCAAAGGCCATTGGTGGCACTTGGTTAAGCTAACCACAAAAGCCATTAGTGATGCCTTAAACTTAATTGATAATAAGCCAATGAAGCTGTCAAATATTGGGCAAAATCAATTGACAATACGCTTAAAGTCATTGAACACACTTGAAACTAAACCAACACAGAAAGCCATTGGTTATACTTGGATATGACAAATCTAAAAGTTATTGGTGATGTCACAAACTTGATGAAAAACACACCAATGAGGCCATCAATTATTAAACTAAGTCAACCAATAATATGCTTAAAGTCATCGACCGCCCTTCAAAGCTAAACAAACTTCGAAATCCATTGGTGATGCTTCAAACCTAATCAACAACATGCCAAGAGGCTTTCGATTATCAAATTAAAAATAATTAGCAAAAGATAAGGCCATTAATTATTTTCTCAAATCAAGAATCAATAGAAGTTAACTGATAATAAATAGAAAGCCTGAAACTACAAATCTTAATGGGGTCAACTAACATAAGGCAAGACATCTTGCCACACAATGAAATCAAGCTAGTCATTAACATCCACCAAATATCAAATCAAGTATCCATCTAAGTCAATTTCAATTTGGTCCAAAATATGAGAGTGGAGTAGCAGCGACCATCCAACATTTTTCACTCCCTTACCTATTTCTTATCATTCATGATTGTAAGTTTAAATTCCTTAAATTATAATGTGAGGGTATGCCCTTGCTTAAACCATGTATCAATCATGTTTCTTCCTTTTATGTCTTTACTTTTATTAACTAGGTTCTTTACTTTAGGAGGTTCCTGATAGGTATTAGGGTAATTAACAACAAGGGCTTGTGCCAATTGGGATGTCATATTCCCAAAATACCATAATATATTTTTTATTTGTTATTTTAAGATTGCTTTATGGAGTCTTTGCCATCTCAAATTGATAATTTTGGCTCTACACCAAGTTACCCCTAAACTTAAACCAAGTTAAACCTAAACCAAAATTAGGTTGAACTTAAACCAAAACCAAGTTTAATCAAATCATCTTGAACTTGCACCCAAGGCCATTAAGGTTCAAACCCAAACCCTGTAAGGGTCTAACATAGGTCAAACCCAATTCCATTATAGTTTTGAACCACGATCCATCAAGGACCTAATCAGGGTTGGATGAAAGATTAATTAGCGTTAGTCTACAACATGCTTAAAGCCATCAACAACACCTCAAACTTAATCGATAATGCACTAATAAGACTATCGATTCTCTACTTGAAGACAATTAGCACAAGCTAAGGCTACCAATTATTTTTTCAAATCAATCAAAACTATGGTAGGCTTGAACTAATTTAGTTAGTCAATGTTATACCATGTTTGAATATGGTCAATTGACAGCATGCTTAAATTTTTTGATCACACTTCAAAGCTAAGCCATTAGCAATGCTTCAAACTTCATGCTCATCCAACATAAGATCAAATCCATTGGTGATGCTTCAAATATAATCAAAGCCATTAATTATCAAACAAAAATGGTCAGCATCAGCCAATGCCATAGTCCATTTTGAACCAAACCAAACTAAAGGCAAGCTTGAATCTACTTAGTCAATTAGCCATATGTTGTGTTTGAAAGAAGTCAATCGACAACACACTTTAGGCCATTAGCACACTTTGAAGGTAAGCCAACACGTGCTCAAAAGTCATTAACAATGCTTGAAACTTAATCGACGACATGCCAAAGAGACATCATTTATCATATTAAAGATCAAAAAAAGCCAACTAACAAGAAGCACAATGTAGTTAGTGAACTTAAAATCTTAAAAGGGTCAATTGACAAACCATGATAGTCAGCCACATCTTAAAATCATCCCAAATTATGAACATCCACATAGGATAAAACTAAGGACCATCTTGTCATATTTCAAGTGCACAAGAATGGGGAAGAAGCAAGTGTCAAGCACTTCCATCTTCCTCTTTTATTTTCATAATCTTTATGATTTTGAATTTAAATTTCTTAAATTGCAAAGTGAGGGTATGCTCTTTGGTAAGCCATGTATTTTTTTTTTCAAATTAATCAATTATGTTTTCTTTCTTTGTATCTCTATTTCATTAGTTAGGTTGCTTATTTTAGGAGATTCCTGATAATTGATAGTGTAATTAACAATAGAGGGTTCTACTTATTGAAATTCATATTGCCAAAATGCCTAATTATGCTACAAACTACCCTTAAATTTTATTTATTATTTTGATATTACTCCCCTTGGAGTCTCTTCCTAACCTAGGTGATTGATTTCAGCTCTATAATAGTATAATAGTAGCATAGTAGTAGCAATACTAGTATAGTAGTTGTGTAGTAGTAATAGTAGCAGCGGAAGTAGTACTACTAGTACTAGTACTAGCAAAATCATAGTCATAGTATAGTAGTAGCAGTATAGCAATAATAGTAGTAGCAGTATGTTATTATAATACCGGTATACTAGTACAACAGTATCATAGTATAATAGTGGTATAGTAGAAGTATAGTGTTAGCGAAGTACTAGTATAGTAGTAGTTGTAGTAGTTGTAGGAGGAAAAAATGGAGTAGTAGTATAGTACCACACTACTATTACTAGTAGAAGTTATGGTAGTATAGTAGTAGTAGTAGTATAATCATAATAGTAGGAGCAATATAGTATTGTAGTAATTATAGTAGTGCTAGTGACAAAAGTAGTATAGTATAATAGTAGTAGTGCAAGTAGTAATAGTAGTAGTAGTTGTGTAGTAGTAGCAATAGAATAGTAGTAGAAGTAGTAGTAGTTTAGTATTAGAATAGTAGTAGTAATAATAGTAGTATAGTAGTATTTATACTATAATAGTAGTAGTAGTATAGTTATTATTGCAGTAGCAATAGCAGTAGTATTGTAGTTATAGTATAGTAGTAGTATGACAGTAGTATAGTATTAGTGCTACAGTAGTAGTAGAGTAATACTAGTATTGTATTATAGTAGTAGTAGATGTATATTAGTAATATCATAGTAGTAATTATAGTAGTATATTAGTAGTAGTGGCATAATAGTAGTTGTGTGAAGTGTATAGTAGTAATAGTGCTAATATAGGAATAGTAGTAGTGGTATACTTGTAGCAATAGTATAACAGTAGTACTAAGAGCATATGGTAGTAATAGTAGTATATTTGATGTAGTTGTAGTGCCGTTGTAGTAATAGCAAAATCATAGTAACAGCAATATTATAGTATAATAGTAGTAGTCATAGTAGAATTAGCTGAGAAGTAGCATAGAAGTGTAGTTGTAGTACCAGTTATAATACTAGTAGTAGTTGTTATACAACAATAGTGATACTATAGTAGTAATAGTAATGGTAGCAGTTTAGTAGTAATACAGTAATAATAATAGAAGTACTATAGTAGTACTAATAGTATTATAGTAGTAGTAGTATTATAATTATTGTAGTGGTAATATAGTAGAAGCATAACTATAGTAGCGATTATAGTATGTACAATTGTAATAGTAATATACTATCAAATAGTGGTAGTAAAGTAGTAGCAATAGTATAATTGTAGCAATATGAGCCATGGATCATTATAGTATTAGTAGTAGTTGTTGTTATAGTATAATAGCAGAACTAGTAGTTTTGCCATAATAGTAATGTAGTAGAAGTGGAAGAGATAGTAGTATAGTAATAGTTGTTGTAGTAGTATTAGTTGCAATATATTAGTAGTAGTAATGATATATTTGTAGCGGTGTAGTAGTTGTGTTGTCATAGTAGTTGCTGTAAGATAATAGTTGTAGTAGTATAATAAGAGTAGTAATATACTATTTGTATTGTATTGGTAGTTGTATTGTAGTGGTAATAGTGGTAGTAGGTAGTAGTATAGCAATAGTACAGTAGTAGTTAGAGTATTGTTGTAGAAGTGCTATTATAGTAGTAGTAGAAAAAATAGTAATATGGTAGTTATAGTTATAATAGTAGTAGTTATAGTAGTAGTTGAATTATAGTTGTAGTATAGTAGTAGCAGCAGCAGCAGTAGTAGTAGTAATAGTTGTTATAGTAATGTAATAATCATAATTATAATAGTAGTAGAGTAGTAGTAGCATAGTAGTTGAGTATAAAAGTAGTAGTAATAGTAGTAGTATAGTAATGTAATAAGAGTAGTATACTAGTAGTAATGTAGTAGCAATACTAACAGTACAAGTAATGTGGTAGTATTATAATATAATAGCAGTAGTAGAAATATAATAGTAGTAATAATAGTCGTTATATAGTAGTAGTTGTAGTAGTATAGTAGTAGGTGAGAAAGTTGTAGTGTAATAGAAGTAAAATACTATTAGAAGTTTAGAAGTAGTAGTAACAGTGATATAGTAGTAATGGTAGCAATATTACTATAATAATAGTGGTAGTATAATAGTAATTGCATAGCACTAGTGATAGTATAATAATAGTAGTATAGATGTAGCATTAATGTATAGTAGAAATAAAAGTGCAATAGTAGTATTTAAAATAGTATAGTAGTTAAGTATAGTAGTTTTAGTAGTTGTATCGTAGTAGCAATAGTACTATTAGTAGTAGTACAACATTAATAGTGGTAGTAGTAGTAATAGTCATGTAATAGTATTTTCAGTGGTAGCATAGTTATAATAGTGCAATAGTAGTAGTAGTAATAATATTGTAGTAATAATCGTATATTAACAATAGTAGTAGTATGACAGTAATAGGAGTAGTAGTCATAGTATTATAGATATGATATAATAGTAGTATAATAGTAGTATTATAGTAGTAATAGTAGTAATATATTAGTATTATTGTGGCATAATAATAGTAGCAGTATATTGGTAGAGTAGTATTAGTAGTATAGTTAGAATAGTAGAAGATGTGGTATAATAATAGCAGTGAATAATAGAAGTATTCGTATAATAATAGTATTAGTAGCAATAATATTTTAGTATAATAGTAGTAGTACTAGTAATAATAGTCATAGTTATTATTGCATAGTAGTAGTAGTAGTTTAGTAGTAGTATTATAATAGTAATTATAGTAGTATAGTAGTAGTATTAGTAAAATATTAGTATTGGCAATTAGGTGGTAGTTGTAATAGTTATATAGAAATAGTAGTAATATAGTAATAGCGTTAGTATAGTAGTAATAGTGCATGATAGTAATAGTATTATAGTGGTGGTAATAGTAGTATAATAGTTGCAGTAAGAATAATATAACATAGTAGTTATGTTTGCAGTTGGAATAGTAGTTGTACTAGTAATATAGTAGTATGATAATATAATAATAATAATAATAGGATTGTAGTATAGTAGTATACTAGCATTATAGTAGTAGTAATATAATAGTACAAGTAATAATAACAGTATAGTAGCACCATTATCGTATAATAATGGTAGTAGTATAATAATATTATTTATAATCATAGAAGTATACTAGTAGTTATAGTTGTGTAAAATTAATTATAGTAGTAAGGTAGTATAATAGTTATAGTAGAGTAATAGAAGTTCAATATTATTAGTAGTAGTATAATAGTGATACTAATAGAGCTGCAATATTAAAGTTGTAATTATAGTGTAGTAGTTATAGTACAATATTAATGGTAATATGTTTGTTGTTATAGTAGTATAATAGTAATTATAGTCTAATAACAATAAAAGTATAATTAGAGTGTTAAAATAGTACAACATTAGTAGATGTAGTACTAATAATAATATTGTACTAAAAGTATAATAGTAGTAGTATAATATTTTAATAATAATAGTATAGTATACTAGTTGTAGTAGTATAATATAATAGTAGTAATACTATAGAAGTTCTAGCCACACTATTGTAGTAGGAGTAGAAGTAGTACTAATATACTATGGGTAGTAGTACTTAAACCTTAGCCAACTCAAAAACTATTGGTAACTCTTAGCTAAGAAAAACCCAAAAGTCATTGGTGATATTTCAAACTTAATTGATAACACGCCAATGAGGCCATCCATCATCAAATAAAATATCGAAGGAAGCCAACTGATGACACGTTTGAAGCTATTAGCCACATTTTGGAGCAAAACCAACTCAAAAGCTATTGGTGACTCTAACCTAAACCAACCCTAAAGATGATTAGTAATTCTCCAAAAGAAATTAATAAGATGCCAAGAGGTCATCAATTATCAAAGTAGAAATTATTAGCATAAGCTAGTCCCACTAATCATTTTTTTCTCAAATCAAGAATCAAATGAAGTTAATCGACAATAAGCAAAAGGCTGTCGGTAGAACTTTAGATCTCAATCAGGTCAATTGATACGAGCCAAGTTATCAGCATTCGCTAGGGATCCAATCAAACATCCCCCCTAAGTTAAGTTCCACTCGGCCAAGGGCACAAGGGTAGGTAGCAATGTACGTCAAGCCTATTCCACTTCCTTTTTCATTCCACTCTCTTTTATGATTACAAATTGAAATTCTTTGAAATCTAAAGTGAGGATATGCTCTTTTTTAAGTCATGTATCTCTTTCCTCAAATTAATCAAATTATGCTTTCTTTTCTTTGTCTCTATTTTTATTAGTTAGGTTTTTGCTTTAGGAGGTTAGTAACAATTGTTAGGGGATTAAAAGAAGGAGCTTATACCTATTGGAAGTTATGTTCCTACAACACCTGATCTCACTCAAACCACCTTATATTTTTATTTGTTGTTTCAAGATTTTCCCTCGAGGCTTGACTACCCTAGGTGGTTGATTTTGATCTCATAGTAGCATAGTAGTAGTAGTACATGTTGTATACTATAGTAGTGGTAGTATTAATAGTAATAGTATAGCTGTAGCAGTATATTAATATAGTGGTTATAGTAGTATAGTAGCAAAAGTAGCAGCAATAATAGTAGAAATACAGTAGTAATAGTATTATAGCAATAGAATTATAGTATAGAAATGGTAATAATAATAGTGGTAGTAGTAGCAGTAGAAGTAGTAGTAATAGTAATATAATAATAGTATAGTAGTGGAAGTTATAGCAGTACTACTAGTAGTAAGATTGTAGCGGTATAGTAGTACTAGTTGTAGGAGTAGCAGTAGTAGCATAGTAATAGTAGTAGAAGTAGCATTGCAACAACAATAGTTGTAGGAATATTAGTAATAGTAATAGTAATATAATTATAATAGAGTAGTAGTATAGTAGTATTAGTACAGTAGCAGTAATATAATAATAGTAATAACTACTGCTATTGTATTACTACTCTTACTAATAGTACTACTATTAAGTTATACCACTATTGCACTATTACTATTATTACTAGTACAATTGTTATACTACTAGTGCTATACTACTAATATTATAACTATACTACTATACGATTGTTATAACTATACTACTAATAGTACTATTGTTATATTATACTATTACTATACTACTATTACAAACATAACTATTATAGTAGTAATATTTTCACTATACTATTACTGCTACTATTATTATGCAACTATAATACTATTATACTATTGTTATACTACTACTATTATTAAAACTTTCACACCATATTACTACTCCAATACTACTACTATACTACTATTATACTATTTACATTTTACTACTACTATTATACTACAGCTAGTACTGCTATTAATATACTACACAACGAGTACTACTACTAGTGTATTACTACTATACTATTGCTATATTATTACTATTATTATACTATTACTATACCATTACTATACTACTATACTACTACTATGCCATTATAATTACTTTGACTATTATACTACTTATATACTAGTACAACTTCTACACTACTACAACTACTAGTATAATACTACTACTATATTATAACAAATGCTCAACAACTACACTACTAGTACTATAATAATAATAATAATACTATTACTATTACTATTACTACCACTAGTATTTATACTATTGCTAGAACTACTACTACTATTCTACTAGTAGCACTTCTATTACTACTACTATTATATTACTATTATACTACAACTATAGTTATACTAATATAACTCTTATAGTAGTAGTATAGGAGCAGTATTACTAATATATTAGTAGTATTACAGTAGTGGTAGTATAATATTAGTATAGTAGTATTTATAGTAGTATAGTCAAATAGTATGATATTGCTGACGATTCTTGTTTCAACATCGGTTTTGGTCCGAAAGGCTTCTCGAGATCAAATATGCTTAGTCACCCTATCACTAATCTGCAAGAGGAAGAAGAACCATAGGGAGGACCACTGAGAGATTCTCCAATGATGGCCACTCTGATGTTCAAGCCAAAAATACCTCATTGATTTGTTTTCACATAGAGAGAGAATTAGAGAGAGAGTCCTCCAACCTTTGTAGCTACTCCATGTTTTATAGGTTAGGAAGGTCTTTGACAGGATTTGGGATTTCATGATCTTAGTGCTAATTATGTCAAACTCTTCTAATTTAACTACCATCACTCCCAAATTTTCTACAAATGGTTTCCCTAGGATCTACATCTCCCAAATTTTCAGGAATTCTTGATCATATCCATATACGGGTCAAGCTTGTCAAATATTCCAGTAGGCTTTGAGATGTGTGTTTACTAGATAGACTACAATGATACCGTTGAGGTGACTTGACCTTGGCAACATTGTCATGGATAATGGCCTCAAGGCCAATAGCTCGGTCACCTCAGTTAGCAATTGATGCTACAGGTAGGGTCCCTATTTACTTTTAATTTAGCTATTTTTTAGTTCAATGTATCATCAGTGTCCCCCAACTCTAGTCATGGAGTTAGATGGCTCTGTGGGTGGAGTTACTTCCTCTTTCACTAGCTTAGATGTCTTTTCTCGATCATACTATTTTGAATTCTTGAGGTTCATGTTTGCCACTTTCACTAAATAATGAGGGGCGATGATCATCGTGACTCCACATGAGGTGAGTCACCAATTCGTAGCATTGTGCCTAATACGTGTTGCCAATGAACGTGACTTCCTAAGAGTGGAGACACTATCCTATTGAGTCATGGAAAACTATTAGGATTTATCTTATTCCAACATGATGGTCTAGAGGCATCCCTTTATATACCGAGATAGCCCTTGATGTGGACACATGTCTCTCATGATCGGTGCATCAATCTCTAGCTCCTACCTTTTAGGCATCCTTGTTCCATGTGGTAATAATCCGATGATTTGGGGAAGGCTATTTAAGGAAACTTTCATCCCTTTTTCACCTATTTTTGTCAATCTTCGTCCTATGTCTCTTGCAACCCTTGTTTTCTATCCTTCTTCATTTGCTAAGTTTATTTTGAAATGACATCTTCTTCTGCTCCTTCCTCCTATAGAAGGGGGTTATCTTTTGGTAATGGACCTACCACTCCATCAATCCCAGTAGTCATAGCTTCATCCTCCAAGGCAACATCCACCCTGGTTCCTAATGTTGGTAGGTCGAGTCCCATGCACTCCATTGTTGCTATGGCCTCCAAGTGGCCAGCTCCCATCGCTGTCCTGTCCTCTTCCGTAGGGGTTAGTTCCAAGCCATCTACCATTCCCACATTGGCGTCTCCAAGTCCACTTGAGGAATTACCTTAGAGTAAGGGTCATTTTTTATCTTTTTCAACCATTATGGCTTTTATTTTAGATTTGGGGACCTTCTTCAGCTTTAGAAAGTGAGACCTAACTTTGTACTTTATTAGGTGTCCCTTAGGTGAGAGTTTGATATTCTAGATCCACTTTATAAGAGAAAAACCTTGAGAACACAGTCATCCATTTTGGCTTTCTAGATGGGACTGAGTTGGACCAGTTGGGTTCAAGGAGGAAAGCAAGAAATTTAAAGAGGAGTTTGGGTTCAAGTTTAGTACCTAATGGGAGATGTTCAAAAGTAGCTTTAGGTCCCCTATAGATAGCTTAACCTAGGTATCCTAGGAGACTGAGACTAGGACCTGTCCCTTGATCAAATTATGCCCAACAGCATAAACACTTTCATTATTCTTTGAACTCCAACAGATCCAAAGGTTCCATCATGATTATTGAAATATTTAAGGGCTATCGAGGTTCAAAAATTGGGGGTAGATGGTATTTCAATCCCCATGAAATGGTGCAGATTATTTTTCTCAAAACCCCAGCTCCATCCATTCTTGGAAAGACCATTCCCTTGGGATTTTTAACAAGGTAGACAAAGTTCTTTCTTGTGGTGGGGCAACCCTTTCACTCACTAATCTAGCCTAGAGATCTACCCCGAGGTTCACCAACTTTTATTCTCTTGGGTAGATGAGGTTGAGGATGATAGATCTACTCCCACATGGCTTGATAGTGCTTGCCTACTAGAGGATGGCTTATCCATGTCTTGGGAAGTCAATCCATACCTTAGACCTTTGTGTTCTTGATACCTCAAATGAATTTGTGGTCTTATGCTAGGCTTATTATTGAGGTCCTATGTCTCAAGTAGAATCAAGGTCTTATGTCTGGCTTACCGCCAATGTCTTATACTCCGAGTGAATCAGAGGTCTTGTACCTCTGGTGAATTTAATGTCTTGTGTTTACTTATTGCTGAGGTCTTATATTTGGTTTACTACCAAGATCTTATGCCTGACTTATTTTTGTGGTATTATATCCTTGATAGGACTGAAGGCTTTTGCTCAAGTAGAACTTAGGTCTTATGCTTGGTTTATCACTATGATATGATGTTTGGCTTATTGCTGAGGTCCTATGCCTCCAATGAATCAAAGGTCTTATGCTTGGTGGGCAGTGATGCTTAAGATTGAGCACCTAGATGATAAGGAACTTTCTAGGGCATGGAATGTAGACAACCTAATAAGGTTTTATTTTTAGACTAAATTATGCCTCCATTATCTCTTTGGATATTGACAAGTATTGTCCAAATAGAGCACCAAAGACCTCTATTAATTAGTTTAGCCTGTCAAAGTATCAATCACCCAATTGTAATCATCGGTTGTGTCCCCATGTATTATACTATCGGGCTACTCACTACTCGTGTTGAACAACACTAATGCAAACCTTTCCCAAATTTCCAGGATGATATACTTCTTGGCATATACATTTGCCTTATTTATTTTACGATTATAAGCCTAACTCAAGGTGAAGTAAGACCAATTTTTACTAGAATGATAGCTTCAACCCTATAAGTGAGTATGAAAGGTGACTCCTTAGTTATTGTCCATGGTGTGATTGGCAAGACCACAGAACATGTGGTAGTTTATTGACCAAGACAACTTTGGCTCTTTTGAGAAGCTTCTTTGTGCCTAAAAGTAGGTTTGATTAGTTACCTCAGCTAGACTAATAGATTAGGGGTGGTCATTGAGGTGAACCTTAGTCCTACATAGATACTACTATAGTATTCTTTGAATCTTGAGCTGTCAAGTTGCTTCCAATTAGCTATAACTAGCACTCATGGCAATATGAACCTATAGATCATGCTCTGCCATAAGAACTCCTAAATATTTCTCTCAGTTATTGTGGGTAGGGATTCAACTTTCATCTATTTGGTAAAGTAGTTAATAGTGACCAGTAAGAACTTTCTTTGACCTAATACTAATGGGTACAGACTTAAGAGGTTCATCCCTCATTTGTCAAAAGGCCATATAGATTGGGTCTGCTAGAGTTGAACTACCAGACGATGGTGTGAGGAGGTATGCCTCCTGCATTATTCACATTTAGAGATAAACTCAAATGCCTTGGAAGTAATGTTGAGCCAATAATACCTTTGTCTAAAGAGCTTAGGTGCCATAGCCTATCCTCCACCATGGCTCCCACATATATCACCTTGAACCTCTCGGATGGCATGGCCAACTTCCTCGGGTCTAACACAATGGACAAGGGTCTATGTGAGAGATTTTGTTGTAGGAGTCCTTCAAATAAGATGATGTTCAATGCTAGCTTCATAGTCTTCTTGGCCTCTTTTGGGCCGTCAAGAAGATGCCTCTCTTTTAGGCAAGAGATAATGGGATCTATCCAGCGGGCCTCTTCATCCACAACATTCACCTCAATGGTCTACAATTTGATGGGCTATTGAAGATTCTCCATAATGATTTTGCCTTGGTAACAAATTTGAAGAAGCCGAAGCTAGTTAATTGAGAGCATCTAACTCCATGTTGCTATTTTGCGGTATCTGGCAAATTTCCACTTAGTCTATTTTTACCATAAGCTTATATACCTCAGCAAGGTACTAGACCATGGTTGTGTTTTTTACCTTATACTCTCTAGTGACCTACAAACACACAAGCTGCGAGTTGCTAAATACCTTTAATTTTTAAGCTCCTGCTCCTAATTCCACATGCAATCTGAGGAGGAATGCTTAGTACTCCATGGCATTGTTTGAAGCCTTGAATTTAAGCTGGGCTGAATACTTAGCCACTATCACATCCAAACTCTAAAGGATAGTGTCAATCCTACAACTTGATTTGCAAGATGAGCTACATAAACTTCCCAAGATTTGGATTCTAATTTTGCAAGGTATGAGATCAAGAAGTCCACTGAAGCCTGCAAATTGATAGCCTTCCATGCCTCGAAGGTGACATCAAATTGACTTAACTCGATGGGCCACTTGAGCAACATTCCTGGGGCTGTTGGGTTTTGTAATATTTGCTAAAGTGGGAGATTGGTAAGCACTATAACTAGGTGTGCCTGAAAGTAAGGGTGGGTCTTTTAGGTTGCCAGCACCATGGTGTATGCTAACTTTTCCAATGAAGGGCACTGAACCTCCACAATTGTGAGTACATGACTCACAAAACATATAGGGTGTTATTTTTTACACTGGTCACTTATTAAAATTGAACTGATCACTTGGTCTTATGTAGCTATATAAAGGAAGAATATTGCATTTATTTTAGGTCTCACCAGTAATGGTGGTTTGGCTAAGTGCTTTTTAAGGTCTTCAAAGGCTCAGTCACATTCTTCCATCCATTTGATGCTGTAGTTTTGTTTGGGTGCCTTAGAAAAGGGCAAGCACTTCTTTGTAGATCTAGGTAGGAAGTGATTAAGCACCACCAGGTGACCCATGATCCTCTGCATCTCTTTGATGGAGCTCGGAGACTTCATGCTCATAACTACTTCAATATCTTCAGGGTCAGCTTCTATTCCACATTCTAAGACTAAGTTGCCAAGTAACTTTCCCGAGTTTATCCCAAAAGCATACTTCTTTGGGTTCAGCTTCATCCTAAACATCCAAAGTGTGTTAAAATCTCTTCTAGATCCTTTGTGTGCCTATCAATGTGGAGGATTTCCACCAGCATATCATCAACAAATATTTTCACATTCCTATCGAGTTGAGACTCAAAAGCTTTGTTATTCTTTGGTTTGTTGCCCTTATGTCCTTTAGTCCAAAAGGCATTGGAATATAATAGAGCATACCTTGATTTGTGATGAAGGTAGTCTTCTCCTTGTCTTTGAGATGCATCCCAATATGATGGTAGCCTGAGAAGACATCCAAGAACCTTAGGAGATGGTGGCCTAAGGTAGAGTACATGAGTTGTTCAACTTAGGTAGAGGATAACTATTCTTAAGGCAGGCATTATTCACATCAGTGAAGTCGATGCACATTCTCCACTGGCCATTATATTTCTTTTCTATAACCATGTTTGCCAACCACTCAGGATAGTGGACTTCCCATATAAATCCTTTCTTGAGAATTTTACCCACCTCTATAATGATTGCTTTTTGGCATTCAAGGGCAAAGTACCTTTTAATCTACTTGACTGGCTTGTGATTTTTGTGACCATGAGTTTTCGTTGTGCCATTGAAGGGTAAATACCTAGGAGATCCTCGGAGACCCATGCAATGACATCTTAGCACCTCCTTAGGAGTTCTTGTAATTTGATATGTAAAGGCTCTATGAGGTTCACCTATGCTTGAGTATCCTCCTTGATGTTTAATTAATGACTAGGCTAATGAGCAATTCCATAGGCTCAACATGTCCCTTATTTGGCTAAATAATTGATTCATTATTCCCTACTATTGTCGGTTCCTTGCTTTTGTAGCTAAAACTATTTTTCCAGTAGGGAGCATCATTCTTCTTAATGAGACTTCAATCTCCTCATGCTTTACCTATGTCATATTTAGTATGAAACCTCATGACTAAATAAGAAGTTAAAATTATCTCTTGGAGCTGATTGAGTTCTAGTCATCCCAATATTACATTATAGGTGGAACATCTCTGAAATACCACAAACTTTAATGTAGTTGTGGTATTCCTTGGATCTTCTCCAATGATGAGGAGTAAGTTGAGCATTCCTAGCGGGGTAACTAAGTCCCTCATGAATTCAATGAGCATTTTTATGTATTACTCCAACTTCTACTTGGTCTACATTAGATCATAGGCTCAGGTGAATAGAATATTTGCCAAACATCATGTACCTATCATGATAAGATGAGTAGCGTAGCCATCTAGGACCACTTAGATCACCAATGCTTCATTGTAGGGAGTCAAAATTTCTTCTTAGTCCTTAGCAAAGAAGACTATATCTTCATAGTTAGACTCACAATGGTATTTCTTGTTCTCCATCTCTTTTGAGACCTCCTGCCCCCTAATGGGGGTTCAGCATTTGCCAATTGATGCTTAGCATCGCTTTGAGTTAGTGGACGAGTTAGGATCATATTGGGGTTGTCATTGATTGGAGGGTTTCATAATTCAAGAGTAGGGTCATTTTGGGGTTTGTCGATGATTCTCCAATACACGAGTTTCTTCTACACAATCAGATTGGGGGTGAACTACCCGAGGAGGTATTTTTTGATAAGCCTCTTAATTTAATCCTTGAGATGCTTGTATTATTCATTATCATGACCATAATTGGGCTGAAAATGATAGTACCTTGATTTGTTGAGGATTTGCCAGTCAATCTGAATAGGTTGGGGCCTTCTAAAAATCTATGATAGGACTTCAGTTCCTAAGTTATTCAATAAAGTATAAGCTTGAAATTCAACCCTCTTCTCCCTCGACTCCCTCTACTTTATTTTCTACCTTTTCAACTTGGGTGGCTTATTCTCTAGAGATTCTCTCATCTTGATGTCACCTTTAGATTCTTTTTCTACCAGGATCACTTATTAAGCATCTATGTGTTCATGGGCTAGTTGGATGAATTTTGCAATGCTACATGGTGGCTAGCAGGCCATCTCATGGGCTACTTGAGCTTGCCAAATTCGATTAGAGACAATAGTGATGATAATAGAATTGTCTAACTCAGTAACTTTCAGTCAGGCTTTGTTGAATTGGGCTAGATATTCTCTCAAGCTCTCTTCCTCTTTTGGCATCAACATGAGGAGTGTAGATGGGTTCTTTCACTCAAAACCAATGACATGAATTATTCTATGAGATTATTTTCCAAGTCATCAAAATAAGTTATTGTGTACCACAGAAGCCCAGAGTACCATGCTCTGGCCCGAATTTCCAACACCATTAGCAAAGCTTTGCACATAGTGGAGTCTCACACTCCTTAAAGAATCATGCCATTCCTAAATGTACTAACATGACTATCGAGGTCCTTTGATCCATCATGCAATTTGTAGGGAAGTTGGTGGAACTTTAACTACATTCAAGAGTATGCAATTTTAGGGATTAGGGACTATTAATCTAAATATGGGCTTGATTGCCACATAAAATAGATTTTACTTGACATGTGAAAGTATATTTGTATTGTTAGGTAAATATAGGCCTAATTTACTATGTGAAAGTGGAGTCAATTTGCCATTTAAGTGTGGGCTTGGATGCCATATAGAATGGATTTTATTTGCCACATGGAAGTAAACTTGATTGGCCATGTGAAAGTTGACTTGAATTGTCATGTAAATGTGGACTTAATTGCGACAAAAGATTGACTTGGTTATTATACAAAATGGACTTTATTTGCCATATGAAAGTAGAATTTGTTTATCATGTAGATATGGGCTCAATCGCACACAAGATGGACTTTTTCCCATGTGAAAAATGAACTTTGTTTATCATAACAATGTATGCTTTCATCAATTTTGGGCATTGGCGAGTAGGGGTGGTCAAGGGATTCAGACTCCTTTATATATCCTCAATGACCATCCTTGTCTTCTAAAGGGCATTATAGGTGGTCAAAAACTAATTTTTGCCTATTGCCAAGACTCTAGAGGTCTGATACCCTAATTTGTGCCAATAGTCTCTCTACTTCATCATCAAGGTTTGACATAATAACATTTGGCCTTTGTCTTTTGAATTGGTTTGGCCTTTACTCCCTACGTGGACCTAGTTTTTGCCCCCTAGGTGAGATGCCTCTATCCCTTAAATGGAGGTGAGAAGCAAATTCATGCTTTATGTGGACACTGATTATCATCGCAGTCATCATTGGTTGAGGGAAATGTGCCATAAATCTTTTATCGAGGATGATAGTGTAGGTTGGGGCAAGAGAATAACTTGATAATGGCATCTTCCTTTTTCTATAGAAAATAAACCATTAGTTTCTCATATTTCTTCTTTTATTATGCATTAGGATAAATAGGTTTCTACACTTTGAGGTGAAGTCATATCCCACTAGATGTGTTAGAATTTATGGAGCAATATTGGCCACCTAGAATAGCGAGAGACCCTAAGAGCAATCTCAAAATAACAAATAAAAATTTAAAATGGTTTGAGTGCACAATCAAGTGTAGTGGTCAAGCACTAGTAGTAGTATAATATAACTAGAGTAGTAAGAGTAATAGTAGTAATATAACAATATTTGTATAATAGTATCGTAATAGCAATCATAGTAATAGTAATAGTATTAGTAGTATAATTGTAGCAATAGTAGTATAGTATTATAGGAATTGTATACTAGTATAGTAGTAGTATAGTAGTAGTATAGTAGTTGCCTACTAGTTGTCTAATAGTAGAGTAGTAGTATTAGTAGTAGTCTCGTAGTAGAAGGGGTAAAGTAGTAGTAGTATAGTACAATAGTAGTGGTACTAATAGTAATATAGTAGTATAATAGTAGTGGTGATGTAGTAATAGTACAAGTAGTAGTACTATACTAATAGTAGGATAGTAGTACAATAGTAGTAGTACTAATCTAGTAGTATAAAAGCAGTAGCACTCTAGTAGCAGTAGCAATAATATTATAACAATATAGTAATAACAACATAAAAGTGGTATGATAATAGTAGTATAATAGCAATATAGTAGTAATATAATACTAGCAGTAGCAATAATATAGTAGAAGTACTGCAGTTGTATAGTAGCAATATGTAGTATTAATAGTAGTAGTATAGTAGTAGTATAATAATAACATATAAGGAGTATAATAGTAGTAATAGTATGTTAGCAGTATAGTGGTAGTTTAGTATAGCAGTATGGTATTAGTATAGCATACTGATAGTACCAATAATAGTAGTAGTATAGCAACAACAGTTGTTATAGTAGTATAATATGGTAGTAATATAGTAGTAGTATATTATAATAGAAATATTATAGTAATAGTATAGTATTAGTATAGCAGTGATAGTATAGTGGTAGTATAAAAAAAGTAGTAGTAATAGTATGGTGGTAGTATAGTATTTGTGGTGTAGTAGTAGTACAGTAGTAGTATAGTATTATAGTAGTAGAAATATAACAATAATATAGTATAATAATAATATTAGTAGTAGTAATATAGTAGTAATAATGGTAATATAGTGGTAACAGTAGAACAGCAGCAGTAACACAATAGTTCCATAGTATAATAATAGTACTAATAGTAATATATTCATATTAATAGTAGTATAATAATAGTTGTTGTATAGTTGTATTGTATCATAATATAATAGCATAGTTTAGTAGTATAGCAGTAGTGATAATATATTATTAGTAGCATTGTAGTAGTACTAGTATGGTAGTAGTAGTTGTGATTGTTATTGTAGTAGTAGTTGCAGTACAATAATAGTAGTATAATAGTATTGTAGTAGTAAATTATAGTTGTACTAATAGCACAGTAGTAGTATAGTAATATAGTAGTAGTATAATATTGTAATTGTACAAGTATTAGTTGAAATAATATAGTAGTAGTATATTATTATGGTAGTAATATAGTTATAGTAATAGTAGTACGAATATCATAACAATAACAATAATAATAGTACTATTATAGGAGCAATTGTAGTATACTCATAGTATATTAGAAGTATAGTGGTAGGAGTAGTGGTACTTATACTAGTATATTAGTAGCATATTAGTAGTGCTATAGTAGTGGCATAGTGAAAGTAATAGTAGTAGTAATATAATAGTAGGAGTCCTATAGCAATATAGTAATTGTAGTATAGTAGCAGTTTAGTATAACAGTACCATTAGTAGTATAATATAATTATAGCAATATTAGTGAAGTGACAATAGCAATATAGTTGTTGTAGTATAGTTGTAATATAGTAATATAGTAGTAGTAGTATTATTAGTAGTAGTAGTAGTACTATAGTTGTGATAGTTTTATTACTACTATATTAGCAGAAGTCATATTCCAGTAGTACATATATATTAGTAGAGTATAAGTATACTAGTACTATAATAGTAGTTATTGTAAAAATAATTGTGCTAATGTACTAGTACTAGTAGTATAATACTAATATAGTAATAAAAGTAGTATAATGATAGTAGTATAGTTGTATACTTGTGTTAGTAGTATACCTTAAGTATAGGATTGCTGGTTGTACTAATGACCTTTCATACCAACGACCAATCCTATACTTAAGGTACACTACTTAGTAGTAGTAGTATTAAATCAGTAGTAGTCAGGATAGTGGCATAGTATACTAGCAATATAGTAGAACTAGTATTAATGTAGTTATTGCATAATAATTATAGTAGTATAAAAGTATAGTATAATAGTACAATATAGCAATATTGTAGTAACATGGCATGGTATTATACTTGTAGTATAACGTGGTACTTTCAGTAGAAGTAATAGTATGATAGTTGCAGTAGTAGCGGTAATATTGTAGTACAAGCTTACTCGTATTGTAGAAAAAAGTTGTAGTAGTAATATAATAGAAGCAGCATATTTGTACCATAATAAAATTAGTGGTAGTAGTAAATTATATAGCAATCATATAATAATCGTATAATAGTAGTAGTCAAAATAGTAGTAGTAATATAATAGTAGTATAGTATTACTAGTAATAATATATTAGTGGTGATAATTATTATTATATAACAGTGGCCAATTCAGACTAAAGGTCAGTCTACGAGCTAACCTAAAAGTCTATTTAGATAAAGGGCCAACTTGCAGGACTTCCTGCAAAGTCCAATCAGTTTAGGGTTAGCCTCCATGCTTGTTCAAAAATCAAACTCTTACTAAAGGCTAGTCTGTGAACATACCTTAAAGTCTAATCGACTAAAGGATAGCCTTCAAACTTGTCCGAAAGTCTAAATCAAATAATGGCCATGTTGCAGGTAGCTTGAAATCTAAAGTAACTTAAGGTCAGCTAACAAGCTTACCCAAATTCATTATGATAGTACGAGAGCTCTCAAACCAAAATAAAATTGATAAACCTAAATTTTTTAAATAGCTCAACCACATTGAACTCAAGTTAGTTTGGCTGAATCCATAATAAATACAAATTGAAATTTGATTGAATCAAACAAGATTCGAACTAAATCACAATAAGTTTTGTGACGCCCCTGACCCAGCACGATATTGTTCCTGGGCATCTACAGCCCGCGGCCCACACCCAAGGATTTTGTTTTTCCAAGTTCCCCGCGAAAAGGCCTCGTTGTAATACCCCCTATCGTGTCCGATTGAAACACAACACGAGTGGACAACATACATATAAAAGGTTTACAAAATACATAGAATTAAGATTTATTACATCGATAAAATATAGTACAGATAACATAACAAAAAGTGATCTAACTAGAAATACTCAAATTCCTCAAAAGGATTCCCATACATAAAAATAAAATAACATGTAAATAAAGCAGCTCCAAGTGTAATCACGCACGTACTCACTGCTACTGTAGCTACCTGTGCCTAGCTACTACTCTCCTGTGGATGGGAACCGTCAAAGAGTGAGCCAAGGATGCTCAGTAGGGAGTTGCCTCCTCCAAACAGTAGGAGAGATCAATATTTAGGAGGCAATAATAAATTAACAATAGTAGCATCAAAAATAATACAATGACAATGATAATTACATAAACCAACATCCACAGTAAGGAATGAATCAACAAAGATATCGCATCCATGATAGCCAATGGTTAGGGACAGTGACTATGGACTCCCCTACAGATATAACGGAGATGGTCGCACCCCCTACCAAGCAAAGTCGAACCAATCTGCATGTAAATTAGTATATGGGTGTGGTTGCACCCTCTATGAAATAGAGTCATACCACACTGCACTCCCAACTACTGATGGAGTGGTGATCCTGTCTAGTCACACAACGGATCATGTCCCCTACAACTCTGAAGATCGGCTACTATCACATCTGACGGTCTTCCTAATCCCGTACTGAAGTAAGGAATCATTGACTTGTACTAATCAAATAGAGTTCCACTGCATACGTCCCTCAAGATACCAAAGGCTCAGCCATAATAAATATCGAGTCAAGATTACCAAACGATAGAAAGTAGTCAACTAAATCACAAATCAGACTAATCAGCTACAAAACATTGTCAGAAAGAAGGATTTGAGACCACCAATAGAATCAACATGAAAAATCAAGTTCAACGACTCCTAGATCATCAAAATTGAATATCAAATGAGAAGGTTATGACTGTTCAGATGTGTATATGCAATTTAGCCCCTATATCATTCCAAATTACAACTTCGTGATCAAGATAAATAATTTCCATCAATTTTACCTTATGAACCTCAAAATTATCAGATTATCATCATCAGCCATTGATCTAGCAATTTATCATGCAAGTCTTTAATAATTCTAAATTTAATCCTTACAGTATATTTTACACAAAAGTCCCCAATACAATTTGATTAATAGATTAGTCCTTCGAGCTCCTAAATCATAACCCATCTAGTTGATTTCCAAACAAATTATAATTTGAATCCATCTTACAAATTCATCCTTAATAAAATTTAAGTATCCCAATCAAATTTCAATACAATCATAAATTCATTATCCCAAACCCAAATAAATTTATCAATCAATTTAATTAATCTTACTAAATTCCACCAATTTAATCTTCAATCAATTTCAATTCCAATTCGTAATAATCAGACTCAATTCAATGAACCAAATCAGGAATTCATATTACTTAACATGATCTAAACAATTTACCTTATCATTAGTTCAATTAACCCAAAATCAATTCTGAACTAAACCTAAGCCAAAACCAACTTTAAACTAAACCTAAACCAAAACCAACTTTAAGCTCAAACAAAACCAATCTCCTTCTTCCTCCTCAAAACCCTAAACCTAATTTGTTGCCACCTCGGCCTCCAGGCCACCAGACCGCCACCTCCGCTGGGCCACGGCTGCCGCCTCCGGTCATCGTCAAATCCGTGCTGCCCCGTGCGCTGGCTGAACTCCAGCCCACGTAGCCTAGTGCCTCCTCACCCTCTGGCGCACAGTGTAGCCTGCGCCGCCTGCTGCCCCGCATGCTGGCGAACCGCACAGTCGCATGCCATCCCCTGCCCCATGCGCTAGCGTATCGCTCTGCTGCACACCGTTCGCTATCCCGTGGGCCAGCGTATCTCGCTGCCGCACGCTGTTTGCTGTCCCACACGCTGGTGTATCGCGCCGCCGCACCGCTCACCGATGTACCACGCAGCTGCACGCCGCCCGCTGACAATCGCCGGTGAGCAGCCGACGCTGATCAAAGAGGAAGATGGGGATTTTGCAAATCTAACCCTCTAATCTTTCTATTCTCAAAACATGCTATATATTGATATAACACTTCAAAAATTATACATATTTAATTTCTACTAAGTTTTGCTCCTAAATATCATGAGGGTCACTAAGTTTACCAATTATTCAACATGAACTTGTCTCAGGAATAGAGGCAAAGAGAGAATGGATGAAAATAACTCAACCTACCTTGAATCTCGATGATGATCGTCTCGAATCTTCTTGCCACTCCGTAAGCCTTCCCAACAATCGTTCCTTGATTCTCTTTACCTTCAAACTAGCTCTCGATCCCAGAGAGTTTAGTGTTATCTTTCTGTAAAGAATGGAAGCTGATTTGTTTTTAGGTTTTAATCAACTAGTTGTTAGGATTGTGGATAGTGGGTGGTTGCACATGGATCGTGGGTGGTTACATGTGGATATGGGTGGTTATGCGTGGATAGTGGATGGTTACATGTGAATAGTGGGTGGTTACCTCCCTTCCCACTTAAATAGATATAGGGGTATTTGCCCTTGATGTCCTTCTCTCTCTCCTAAGTGGCTTCGCCGTAGAGTGATGCTGCCACAGTACTTTTACTAAAGGGATCACCTTCCCTCTCAACACTTGCTCTTTTCGTTCAAAAATCTGAATTGGCTACTCCTCACAAGTTAAGTCCTCCCTCAACTGTAATTGCTGAAATGATAGTATATGTGTGGCATCTTGGATGTACTTCCTTAGCATTGGAACATGGAAGACATTATGCACATTATCCAAGGCCAGAGGTAAGGCAAATTTATAAGCAACTGCTCCAATTCTCTCTAAGATCTCAAAGGGGCCAATATAATGTGGTGCTAACTTGCCCCTCATCCCAAATCTCATCACGCCCTTTGTTGGAGATATCTTTAGAAAAACATAGCCGCCCACAGGAAACTCTAGATCCCACCTTCTGATATTAGCGTAACTCCTTTGTCTACTTTGTGTTGTGAGCAACCTCTTTCGAATCACCTCAATCTTCTCAGTAGTTAGCTGAACCAACTCTGGTCCCAAAATCTGCCTCTCACCAACCTCTGTCCAACACACAGGGGATCTACACTTCTTCCCATACAAAGCCTCATAAGGTGCCATTTGAATACCAACATGATAACTATTGTTGTAGGTGAACTCAGCTAGACACAAATGAGAGTCCCAGCTCCCCTTGAAATCAAGAGCACACGCTCTCAGCAAATCCTCTAGTCTAGATTGTCCTCTCTAATTGACCATCAATTTGAGGGTGATATGCAGTACTAAAATGTAGCTACATTCCCAAAGCTTTCTAAAAACTACCCCAAAATCATGAAGTGAATCTGGGATCTGTATCGGAGATGATGGTAATGGGTACTCCATGAAGCTTCACTACTTCCTCCATATATAATTCAGCAAGCTTGGCCAAGGAGTAGGTCATCTTGATAGGAAGGAAATGGGCTGATTTAGTTAACCGATCCACCACAACACAAATAGCATCCAACCCTTTCCTTGTCCTTGGTAACCGAGCCACAAAGTCCATGGTTACATGTTCCCATTTCAATTCAGGGATAGGGAGTGGCTGTAATTTTCCTGCTAGTTTTTGGTGTTCAATTTTTACCTGTTGACACATTAAACATTTGGAAATTAATTCTACAATATCTGTCTTCATGCCATGCCACCAATAACTTTGCTTCATGTCTTGGTACATTTTTGTACTTCCTGGGTGTACTGAGAAATGAGATCGATGAGCCTCACTTAGCAATTCCTGCTTCAATTGAAAATCTTTAGGGACACACAGCCGACCCTGATATCGAATCACACCATCAGTAGTCACATCAAACCATGGTTTAGAACTTTGAGTTAACTCCAATTTTAAGGTCTGCAACATAGGATCTTTCAACTGACACTCTTTAAGTTTTAGCACCAGTTCTGACTCTAGGAGCAATCCAACTAGCAATCCTCATTGAGTCTCTGATATAATGGTTAGTTCCATGTCTCCCAAAGTTTTTAAGGTCTTCCATCTTCTTACTAATAAATGGGCCGAGTATCCTACTGATTTCCTACTGAGTGCATCTGCAACATAACATTAGCTTTTCCTGGGTGGTAGTTGATTGAACAATCATAATCTTTTAGGAAATCTAGCCATCTCCTCTATCTCATAGTGAGTTCCTTCTGGGTGAAGAGATATTTCAAACTCTTATGATCTGTAAAGTTTTCAAATGTCTATCCAAAAAGATAATGCCTCCAAATTTTTAGTGCAAAAATGATGGCTGCTAACTCAAGGTCATGAGTGGGATAATTTTTCTTATGGGCCTTCAATTGCCTAGAGGCATAGGCTATCACTTTTCCATGTTGCATTAGAACACAACCTAATCCATTGATGGAAGCATTACTGTATACCACCAAACCATCACCACCGGAAGGTATGGTCAACATTGGTGTAGTAGTCAACCTTCCCCTTAATTCTTGAAAACTTTGCTCACAGTCCTCAGCCCAATCAAATTTAATATTCTTCTAAGTTAATCGGGTCAATGGGGTAGTAATCTTGCAAAAACCTTTCACAAACCTTCTATAGTAACCTGCCAATCCAAGGAAGCTTCTCACTTCAGTTACATTAGTGGGCCTCTTCCAGTCCAACACAACTTCTATTTTCTTGGGATCCACTGATATACCAGCACCAGAGATCACATGACCCAAGAAAACCACCTCTGACAATCAAAAGCCACACTTACTAAGTTTGGCATATAATTTCTCTTATTTCAAGGTTTCCAACACAATTCTGAGATGTTGCTTATGCTCATTATGACTTTTGGAATATATTAGGATGTCATCTATAAAGATAATGATAAACTAATCTAAATACTTCTTGAATACCCTATTCATTAAATCCATAAAAATGGTAGGCGCATTGATCAAGCCAAATGGCATAACAAGAAATTCATAATGTCCATAGCAAGCTTTGAAGGCCATCTTCGAGATGTCCTCCTTAACCTTTAGTTGATGGTAGCCGGATCTTAGGTCAATCTTTGAGTACACTTGGGTACTTGTAACTAATCAAAGAGGTCATCAATCTGTGGGAGAGGATATTTGTTCTTCACTGTGCTTTGATTTAACTTATTGTAATCTATGCATAATCTCATAGTTTTGTCTTTCTTCTTCACAAAAAGGACTGGTGCACCCGAAGGAGATGCACTAGGGCATATGTAACCCTTGTCCAAGAGCTCTTGCAATTGTTTCTTCAACTCTACTAACTCCACTGGTGTCATTCTGTAAGGGGGTTTCGAGATTGGAGCTACACCAGGCATGAGGTTTATGCCAAACTCCACCTCATTGTCTGGAGGGAATCCTGATAACTCCTCGGGAAAGACCTATGGATACTCTCAGATAATAGGGATATCCTATAATCGAGGTGTACTCGATTGCTCCTCCGAGATAAAGGCTAGATACCCCTTATAACCCTTCATCAGTAGTTGCTGAGCTTGAAGAAAAGAAATGATGGGAGGAAAGTTCCCTTGAACACCGGAGAAGGTAAAAGTGGTCGGCCCAGGCAGTCTGAAGGTTACTACCTTTGTGAAATAGTCAACACTAGCATGATAAGCTACCAACCAGTCCATGCCTAAAATGACGTCAGAGTCCTTGAAATTTAATAGGACTAGATCCATTGTGAGTTCTTGATTTTCAATTCTAATAGTACACTGTATGAATACCTGATCTACAATCATCCTATCGCCAGTAGGTGTTCCAACTATCAAGATTATCTTTAGAGGTTCGCTACCCATCTTGATAGCAAAGTGAGGGGCAATAAAAGAATGTGTAGATCTAGAATTGATCAATATAGAGGCAATCATATCATCAATAAGAATTGTACCTTGCACCACATTCTCTGAAGCATTTGCATCAGCCTGGGTCATAGCATAAACTCGAGCTGGTGCTAGGTTCTTCTTCGGGATGGAATTTTTCCATCATTGATTTTGATTCTGCCCAATATTTTATCGAGTATGCAATGATTTTGGATAGTTCCTTGCCAAATGACCTGATTATTGGCACCTGTAGCAAAGACGCTCCCCACCATTACTCCTTGGGCAATATCTTGCCCTATGTCCGCACTGGCCACACAGATAACATTTATCTTTGTCATATGTTATAGTCTGCCCCATGGTCCTCCTCAGCTCCCCAGGCCTGAATCTCTTCTCTGGCCTCCGTACTGATGTACGGGTTAGTGGTCTCGGATGATCCTTCAATGACTTCTCCCTTAGTGACCGAGAATGAGCTTGTGTCTTCTCCACTGAGAGGGCCTTACTCACAACCTCTCTATAGGTCTTCAGCTCAAAATAGGCTACATGCTCTCTGATCCCCTCAGTGAGTCCATCCTCAAATAATTGAATCCGTTCTTCATCCTTAGAGACGAAGTCTGGAAGAAAATGACAAAGCCTGTTGAACTCAGCTTCATATTGTTGGACTGTTTGATTGCCCTATTGGATGTTGAGGAGTTTTCATCACATTTCCTTTCGAACTGCTGTAGGGATGTACTTTTGCAGGAAGTGTTCTTTAAATTCTTCCCAGCTAACACTCTCATTGGACTGCCCCAAAGACCTTAAAGTGGTTTTCCACCAGGCATCAGCATCACCTTGTGGTAAGTAGACTGCCAGCTTCAACTTTTCCCCATCCAGGCAATCAATAGCCTCAAAGGCTATCTCTATCTCCCATAGCTAGGTGTCCACCTCGTCGGGATCATCACATCTAGAAAATATTGGAGGCCCCATCTTCTTGAACTAAGTGAGAAAGGGGTTGGGATTATTTCCTCTATCCCTTCCGCCTCCACTGCTAGAACTAGCCCCCATCTGTTAGTTCAGGAATAGCATCAAAGTTTCTTAGAGTGTCATCTTGGTATTTTCCTCTCTCATCCCACAATCTCGACTAACTCCTGTAGTTCTTGCACGTCGTGGAACACCCTCCTTGATATTGGGAGTGCCACGTCCACGGCCCAGGGCAGCAGCTCCACGACCACGAGTAGGGGCACGATGGGGAGGCATACTGAACCTGTAAATAAAGATTTGGAGATTCAATAGTTTGGATGACACCA
Source organism: Trichopus zeylanicus subsp. travancoricus (assembly GCA_005019695.1). NCBI lineage: Eukaryota > Viridiplantae > Streptophyta > Magnoliopsida > Dioscoreales > Dioscoreaceae > Trichopus > Trichopus zeylanicus. Next base: position 2,734 of record RXID01014473.1, on the reverse strand, counting down.
GATTAATTCTATAATGAAATAAATCTCAAAACTATGTCATTCTTAAACCTTATGCTCCGATACCACTATGTGATGCCCTCGACCCAGCACGATATTGTTCCTGGGCGTCTGTGGCCCGTGGCCCACCAGACCCAGGATTTTATTTTTCCCAGTTCCCGAGGAAAAGGCCTCATTGTTGGGTCTATGACAGTCATCATATTTAGCCTAGTCTCAACTCTAACACTTTGTCGATGTGGGACTAAAGACAATTGCTACCAGTTACAGGCCCACTGCCTATCTACTAGCCCACTGTCCCCACCGGGCCTTACAAGTTTGAATAGAACTCTAAATTGAGCCAAACCATATTCAAACTAAGCCACAACAAGTTGGAATAGAACTCTAAATAGAGTCAAATAACATTCAAATTAAATCACAACAAGTTTGATTGGAACTCTAAATTGATTCATATCACATTCAAATTAAACCATAATATGTTTAAATAGAAGTCTAAATTGATTCAAACCATATTTGAATTAAAACCATAATAAGTTTGCATAGAATTCTGAGTTAAGTCGAACCACAACCACCACAAGTTTGAATAGAATACTAAATTGAGTAAAACCACATTTGAACTAAACCACAACAAGTTTGAATAAAACTTTAAATTGAGTCAAATTGCATTCAAACTGAATCACAACAAATTCGAATAGAACTCTAAATTAAGTCAAATGACAATGGTCTAAACCACGGCAAGTTTGAAAAAAACTCTAAATTGAGTCAAACCAAAATTGAACTAAACCATAATAAGTCTAAATAGAACTTGAAATTTAGACAAACCACATTTGAACTCATAGCAAGTTTGAATAGAACTCTAAATTAAGTCAAACCACACTTCAAAGCTAAACCAACACCAAAAGCTATTAAAGATGTTTGGCTAATCCAACTTAAAAATCCATTGGTGATGCCTCAAACTCAATCGATAATACGCCAATGAGGCTATTAATTATCGAATAAAGTCAATAGATAATATGCTTAAAGCTGTCAGCCATAGTTTCACATTAAACGAACCACAAAAGCCATTGATGATGCTTGGCTAAGCCAACCCCAAAAGCCATTAGCAAAGCCTCAAATTTAATCAATAACATTTCAGTGATGTTGTCAATTTTAAACAAAGTCAACCAACAACACGCTTAAAGCCATCAGCCACACTTCAAAGCTAAACCATCCCTAAAATCTATTGGTGACACTTGGGTAAGCCAAGTCCAAAACCTATTGGGATGCCTCAAACTTAGTCAACAATAAGCCAATGATGCGACTGATTGTCATACAAAGTTAGCTAATAATACGCTAAAAGCCGTCGGCCATGCTTTAAAGCTAAACTAATCCTAAAAGCCACTAAAAGCCATTCTTGGTGCTTGGCTAAGCCAACCCAAAAGCCATTGGTGATACGTCAAACTTAATTGACAATAAGCCAATGAAGCTATTGATTATTAGACAAAATCAATTGACAACATGCTTAAAGTCATCAAACACACTTTAAAACTAAACCATACCCAAAAGCCATTGGTGATGCATGGCCATGAAAACCCTAAAAGTCATTGGCGACATCTTAAACATAATCTACAACACACCAATGAGGCCATCAGTTATCAAAGGAAGTCAATAGATATTATGCTTAAAGTCATTGGCCATGCTTCAAAGCTAAACCAACTCTAAAAGCCATTGGCAATGCTTCAAACCTAATCAATAATAGACCAAGAGGTCATTGATTATTAAATTAAAAATGATTAGCATAAGTTAAGGTTGCTAATCATTTTTTGAAGTAAAAAATTACTAGAAGTTAAGTGACATCAAACAGAAAATCATCAATAAAAGTCCAAATCTTAATAGGGCCAACCAACACAAGCCAAGGTAGTCAGTCGCACATTGAAATTAAGTCAAGTCATTAACATCCACCAAATATCAAATCAAGCATCCATCTGAGTCAAGTTTAATTTAGTCCAAAACATGGGAGTGATGCAATGTTGAGCATCAAGCTTTTCCCATTTCCTTACTTATTTCACGTCATTCATGATTGTAAATTTAAATTTTTAAAATTGTAGTGTGAGGGTGTGCCCTTACTTAAACCATGTACCCCTTTCCTTAAATCAATCGATCATGTTCTCTTCCTTCATTTCTCTATTTTTGTTAGGTAGGTTTCTTTCTTTAGGAGATTTTTTACAACTATCAGGGTAATTAACAATAGGGGCTTGTGCCTATTATAAAGTTGTGTTCCCATAATATTATAATATAATATTAGTAGTCATCATAGTAATGATAGCAGAAGTAGTATAGAAGTATAGTAGTAATACTAGTAGTAGTTATTGTATAATAGTAGCAGTAATAATGTAGCAATAGTAATGATAGTAGTTTAGTAGTATTATAGTAGTGGTAATAGTAGTAACATAATAATACTAATAGTACAGTATTAGTAGTACTATAGTTGATTTGTAATAGTAGTAGTATAGTAGTAAAATAATTATAGTAGTACTAGTGGTTGTAGTAGTGTGCAATGGTAATAGTATTATACTGGTAATAGTGGTAGTATAGTAATAATAATTGTATGGTAGTAACAAAATGAGTAATGGATTATAATAGTAGCAGTTATTATTGTTGTAGTTATAGTATAATGGTAGAACTAGTTGTTCTGTAGCAGTAGTATACTAAGTGGTAGAGATTGTAGTATAGTAGTAGTTGTAGCAGTAGTATATTTGTA